>CM042246.1:58476242-58628949 GCA_023566225.1 Romanogobio albipinnatus | reverse complement strand
TCTTGGATCGATTTCCCCTAACCCTAACCCTAACCCTAACCCTAACCCTAACCTAACCCTAACCCTAACCCTAACCCTAACCCTAACCCTAACCCTAGCCCTAGAAAAGAGAGAGAAAAAAATACTTACCTTAGTCCAAATCGACTCTGGTCCTTCAGGGGTCTTCAGTGAACGTCCAGGATGCTAGTCCCTTGCCAAAAACGGCCCTAAACTTAACCCTCAGTGGCAAAATAGCCCTTGTTGACGTAGCCCGCGTCGCTACAGCCCGGGCATAATTTTATTTAGTGCTTAGAGTGTGTTCAGGCCGATGTTGGCTTTCTTATGGGATCGTGTTGGCTTTCTCAGACAAGAGTTTTTTATTTTTTAATTCAATGTATTTGTTGGTTGGCGGGCAGAACACATTGGACCGTGCACAACCGTTCGTCGGCTGGTCCGTCGTGGGGATTCGTCCTTGTGGCGGATCGGCTAACGTCCTGGATCTCTCCTTCACCTAACCCAGCCAGTGCCATGTCTATGCACCTCCTGACAAAGGACATGGAATTAAAAATATAAAACGTCTGTGTAAGTGCCTACTTTTTTGTTTGTAAGTGCCTATTGTCTTGCCACACTTGATAGTTCAGTAAAATTAAATATCAATAAAGATTATTATAGCATACTGTTTATGAAGCACTAATTCGTGCTGAAAGGGTTAGGTTTTACTTACAGTGCGAGAAGCCCCGCCCACACAGGGTATATAAGACTGTGTGTGTTGAGAGAAAATTCATTTGGTCATTGCCTGCGCCTGAGGAAGATAAAAAAAATATCGAAACGTTGCGCAAATAGAGGTAGAATGACCTAAAATGGCCGCCATCATGAGTGTGTGTGATGTGGTAGAGCCCTAGAAAAGAGAGAGAAAAAAATACTTACCTTAGTCCAAATCGACTCTGGTCCTTCAGGGGTCTTCAGTGAACGTCCAGGATGCTAGTCCCTTGCCAAAAACGGCCCTAAACTTAACCCTCAGTGGCAAAATAGCCCTTGTTGACGTAGCCCGCGTCGCTACAGCCCGGGCATAATTTTATTTAGTGCTTAGAGTGTGTTCAGGCCGATGTTGGCTTTCTTATGGGATCGTGTTGGCTTTCTCAGACAAGAGTTTTTTATTTTTTAATTCAATGTATTTGTTGGTTGGCGGGCAGAACACATTGGACCGTGCACAACCGTTCGTCGGCTGGTCCGTCGTGGGGATTCGTCCTTGTGGCGGATCGGCTAACGTCCTGGATCTCTCCTTCACCTAACCCAGCCAGTGCCATGTCTATGCACCTCCTGACAAAGGACATGGAATTAAAAATATAAAACGTCTGTGTAAGTGCCTACTTTTTTGTTTGTAAGTGCCTATTGTCTTGCCACACTTGATAGTTCAGTAAAATTAAATATCAATAAAGATTATTATAGCATACTGTTTATGAAGCACTAATTCGTGCTGAAAGGGTTAGGTTTTACTTACAGTGCGAGAAGCCCCGCCCACACAGGGTATATAAGACTGTGTGTGTTGAGAGAAAATTCATTTGGTCATTGCCTGCGCCTGAGGAAGATAAAAAAATATCGAAACGTTGCGCAAATAGAGGTAGAATGACCTAAAATGGCCGCCATCATGAGTGTGTGTGATGTGGTAGAGCCCTAGAAAAGAGAGAGAAAAAAATACTTACCTTAGTCCAAATCGACTCTGGTCCTTCAGGGGTCTTCAGTGAACGTCCAGGATGCTAGTCCCTTGCCAAAAACGGCCCTAAACTTAACCCTCAGTGGCAAAATAGCCCTTGTTGACGTAGCCCGCGTCGCTACAGCCCGGGCATAATTTTATTTAGTGCTTAGAGTGTGTTCAGGCCGATGTTGGCTTTCTTATGGGATCGTGTTGGCTTTCTCAGACAAGAGTTTTTTATTTTTTAATTCAATGTATTTGTTGGTTGGCGGGCAGAACACATTGGACCGTGCACAACCGTTCGTCGGCTGGTCCGTCGTGGGGATTCGTCCTTGTGGCGGATCGGCTAACGTCCTGGATCTCTCCTTCACCTAACCCAGCCAGTGCCATGTCTATGCACCTCCTGACAAAGGACATGGAATTAAAAATATAAAACGTCTGTGTAAGTGCCTACTTTTTTGTTTGTAAGTGCCTATTGTCTTGCCACACTTGATAGTTCAGTAAAATTAAATATCAATAAAGATTATTATAGCATACTGTTTATGAAGCACTAATTCGTGCTGAAAGGGTTAGGTTTTACTTACAGTGCGAGAAGCCCCGCCCACACAGGGTATATAAGACTGTGTGTGTTGAGAGAAAATTCATTTGGTCATTGCCTGCGCCTGAGGAAGATAAAAAAATATCGAAACGTTGCGCAAATAGAGGTAGAATGACCTAAAATGGCCGCCATCATGAGTGTGTGTGATGTGGTAGAGCCCTAGAAAAGAGAGAGAAAAAAATACTTACCTTAGTCCAAATCGACTCTGGTCCTTCAGGGGTCTTCAGTGAACGTCCAGGATGCTAGTCCCTTGCCAAAAACGGCCCTAAACTTAACCCTCAGTGGCAAAATAGCCCTTGTTGACGTAGCCCGCGTCGCTACAGCCCGGGCATAATTTTATTTAGTGCTTAGAGTGTGTTCAGGCCGATGTTGGCTTTCTTATGGGATCGTGTTGGCTTTCTCAGACAAGAGTTTTTTATTTTTTAATTCAATGTATTTGTTGGTTGGCGGGCAGAACACATTGGACCGTGCACAACCGTTCGTCGGCTGGTCCGTCGTGGGGATTCGTCCTTGTGGCGGATCGGCTAACGTCCTGGATCTCTCCTTCACCTAACCCTAACCCTATAGGGGGGTGCACTTTCGCATTTTACCCTATTACCTAACCCTAACCCTAACCCTAACCCTAACCCTTAAACTTACCCATCACAATAATCCAACCTGACATTATAATAAATAAAAGGCAAAACAACAGAAGTTTCATAAACTAACGGAAAAAAAATAACAAGCTACCCACTTGGCCCATAAGCCAAAAAAGGCATTGCTCCTAGACGGGAGCCAATCACAGGCGACATAGTATAGTCTGACATGCGTCGGCCCGTGCCCCTCCTCATTCTCCCTACTACAAACCTTTCCAGACGAGTGCTGGCTTGGGGGGAGATGTTGTAATTTCCCCTAACCTAACCCTAACCCATAACTCAAAAAGGGGAGGGGCTAGAGGGATGGGACCACGCCCAATCGACTGGGCGTGACCAAATTAGTATACAGGCAAAGTCTCCGCCCTGTAAGACCAAAGGGGGCGGAGTTAGAGGGGGGGGGCTCACCTGGGGGCTCAACTCCATAACTCAAAAAGGGGAGGAGCTAGAGGGATGGGACCACGCCCAATCGACTGGGCGTGGCCAAATTAGTATACAGGCAAAGTCTCCTCCCCCTAGGACCAAAGGGGGCGGAGTTACTGGGGGGGGCTCAACTCAGGGGGGCTCAAGTTCGCAAATGTGCCTATTACCCTAAGCCCAACCCTACCCTAACCCTAACCCTAACCCTAACCCATAACTCAAAAAGGGGAGGGGCTAGATGGATGGGACCACGCCCAATCGACTGGGTGTGACCAAATTAGTATACAGGCAAAGTCTCCGCCCTGTAAGTCCAAAGGGGGCGGAGTTAGAGGGGGGGCTCAACTGGGGGCTCAACTCCATAACTCAAAAAGGGGAGGAGCTAGAGGGATGGGACCACGCCCAATCGACTGGGCGTGGCCAAATTAGTATACAGGCAAAGTCTCCTCCCCCTAGGACCAAAGGGGGCGGAGTTACTGGGGGGGGCTCAACTCAGGGGGGCTCAAGTTCGCAAATGTGCCTATTACCCTAACCCTAACCCTAACCCTAACCCTATCCTTTTGGGGGTTTTTTATCCAAAAGAAGAGACATGTCTGGGAAGCTCTCTCCAAACTGGCTAAACCGACCGTCCGCTAGCTGTCTCACGTCACCGGAGTCAGATAAATCCCAGCACATAGAGACTCTTTCACCGAGATATTATCATATAGAGACTGTGTCTGTTCCCCGAATTAGCAAATACAAAAAAACATCAAAACCATTCAACAGTAAAAATGTAATTGACGTCCAACAAAGAAACAAAAGATATAATACAGATGAACAATTGATAAGGCTTGGGTTGCTGAATATTAGATCCCTTTCCCCAAAAGCGCTTATTGTTAATGATATTATTACAGATAATAATCTAGATGTGCTGTGTTTGACAGAAACCTGGCTAAAACCTGACGACTACATTACTTTAAACGAGTCTTAAACTAAATTAACCATATAAACTAAATTACTGATCTAAAGCCCACATTCTCACTGTATGACAGTTGAAATTAACTGAATAAATGAACATCCCCGTTTTCTCCAGAACGGCTATACGGCTGTCAGTTTATTTCAATAACATGAACAACTTTGTGTAGAAAGAGCCTACAGGCCTATTGTAAACTTGTATACTAAAGCGTTGTTATTGTAGCCTATAAGTTATCTATTTTTCGAATATGGGTGATTCTTATGGTGCGTTCACACCGGACGTGATTGACACGATTCACGCGAGTGATTTACATGTTAAGTCAATGCAGAGACGCGAAATGGTATTCTGCGGCGCGATTCGCGCGAATGAGGTGGCGCGAATGACGCAAATTGAGCATTTTGAATGCGTGATTCGCGCGAATTTCTCAAGTTAAAAAAATCTGTGTGTGTGTGTGTGTGTAGGCTACCGGTAAGTTGCCTATGACAAAACACGTACATGTATAATTGTAAACCTACCATTGCAACCAATTTCTGTGGCAACTGCGTCCCATGACTTCTCCTTTTTTTGTGGATCTTTATAACAAGGATCCTGTGGATCGTACAGTTGTCTGTGTTTCTCCACCTCTTCAATTAACCTGCTGTCGTCCATCGTAGCAAACTCAAAGTGTGACTTTTTTCAACTAGAAAAGTCACGTGATTTGGATCACCCTTGTTCAACATATGGAGAGATGTGGAAGGCCTATACTAATTGTTAAACCGGCCTAACACTGTGAAGCTGCTTTGAAACAATCTGCATTGTTAAAAGCGCTATATAAATAAAGCTGACTTGACTTGACTCCATGGAAATTCTTGCCGGACAACCACCAGCTGCAAATTGATTTGGTATACCTCGGCCTAAAATGACAAAACTTGCAACACAAAGATGGCGCCATAGTGTAAGGCAAGCCGTCTGTCAGTACCATGCTGCGTTTGTCCTTTGTTTGTTGCCGTTTTAATTCTGTGTTTCTGCTGCTGGGATGTAACTAGCCATCTCGTATATGATCACCAAACTTTGTTCAACATTCGAGTATCCTGTGAAGCTCGGAAAGTGGGATTGTCTGGAGATCGTTTTGGAGAACAGGCCGGAGGCCTCCCTCCATGGTTGTTTAACATCCCAGACTACTTGCGCTGTGTCCCGTGTGATTTTCCCTAGAAAAAGCGCTACAGGAGACGTGGAAGGCGTACCGGAGTGTTTGTTCGCCTCAAGGCTTACCTGAGGTCTTCGGATGTACCCGCGTCTGCGATGGATTTGACCCGTTTTCCCCAGCCGGATTGCTGTTGCGTCGCAGCTTGTCGTGGCTCTCTCCAACCTGACACATGCTGCCCCGTGGGCTGACACCGGGCGGGGAAACCCAGCGGTGAGGAAATTTCGGCCTGATTGTCGACTTGGTGTGAGAATGGCTAATCTGCGCGCATTGCGGTGTTTGGATTTAACTCTCCGTATGGCATTGATTAATATCAGATCACTGGCCAACAAAACTTTTGTACTAAATGATTTTTTTACATCTCATAAATTGGACTTTATGCTGCTGACTGAGACTTGGCTTCATGTTGATGAGTCTGCTGCCTTCTCATACCCCTTTTCCACCAAGGCAGTGCTAGAGCTAGATCGGAGCCAGAGCCTAGTTTCAAATCGGTTCTTTGTGTTTCCACACCCAAAGCCCCAGCTCCGAGACAGGAAAAGTGGTTCTTAAGTAGCACCAAAACATTGCTTGGCTAGAACGGGGCTAGAAGTAAGAACCGATTGCGTCAGGTGCTGGGGGCGGGGTCAACAAGACCAACACAGACTTGAGGTCCACCATTGTTGAAATAGCAGCTATTGGAGCTAACAGCTGCTGCTCGTTTGTAATCGCCGTCTATACAAATGACGGCGAGCTGCATGAATGCGTTGGATTCGCTGTGTTTTGACGCCAATGTAGGATCGTAAAGCCATGTGAATCAATAGTAACGCAACGTTTGCATTGTTGATGGAAGGCTTGTTGGTAGCGGTGCTGTGCAGAGACCGATCGCCGTATGACAACGAGTCCAGCGAGAGCACACGACTCCTTATGCTTCTGATTCACTCATGCGGTTTTTATATCATACGTGGATCGGTCTGCGCAGCGCTGATGCATCTCGAACTAGCTCTAGCACTGCCTTGGTGGAAAAGGGGTATCTGAAATTCTCCCTCCAAACTGTAAATTTTTTGGTGGAGGAGGTGGAGGACTTGCCACTGTGTTTAAATCCATCTTCCAGTGTCGGCTGTCTGTTTCGGTCAACTACTCGAGTTTTGAGCTGCAGTTATCCAAACAATTCAAACTGTCTGGCCCAACACATGAAAAGGGACACACATTAGACCTTGTGTTGTCCCATGGTTTGTGTGTTCATATAAATTAAATATGTATGTATTTCGGACCACTTCCCTGTCTTGTTTACGATTACAGTCCCATGTTCTGTGGTTGAATCTCCTTTTTCACACTGCCGCCGTGTAATTAACAGTCAAACCGGGGCACAGTTCTCTGCTGCTTTCAAAGACTCTGTAAAGGCTCTATAAATTGGATGGAGGTGATGTTACTGGTGTTGATGGACTTATAACTCTTTTTAATTCAACCTGTACAAATATCTTAGACTCTATAGCTCCCTTGAAGATGAAGCGCACTAAAGCGCCTTCAGAGCCTTGGTTAACTGACAACACCCAAGCGATCAGACGTGCTTGTCGGCAAGCTGAGCGAAGGTGGAAGAAAGATAAACTCAAAGTGTCTTATGAAATTTTACAGCAATATATATCTGATTATCAAAGTGCTATAAAACTGGCAAAATCTGATTTTGTTTCTAAACTGGACGCAAATAACCGTCACAAGCCACAGGTTCTGTTCAATATGTTTAACAACATTACAAATCCTCGCAACTCTTTTCCTATTACACCTACATTGGATCTCTGTAATTCTTTTTTAGAATTGTTTGTTAAGAAGATTTCTGCTCTTCGATCTTCTGTGACCATGATCCCTCTGTTCCTCCTATATGTCTTGCGGTACTAGATCAGTTTGAGCCCATATAAATTTTATCTCTATCTGAAGTGGTCCATCAACTGCGGCCCACAAATTGTCCCTCAGATAGTATTCCCTCTCGTCTGATAAGAGAAGTCGTTCCGTTGGACCATGTATTTTATCATTGATAAATACTTGCCTTGTTTCTGGTCATGTTCCATCCGCCTTTAAACACGCTGTTGTACAACCCCTGCTAAAAAAGGAAAATCTGAATCCCTCTGTTCTTTCCAACGTAAGGTCTTTCCTATCTAAAGTTTTGGAGAAAGTAGTTTCTATGCAGCTGCAAACGTTTTTAATCATAATAATGTTTATGAAAAGTTCCAGTCCGGCTTTAAATACAGTCATAGCACTGAAACTGCACTTTTAAGAGTTTTTAATGACTTGATTTTAACGGTTGACTCAGGAGTCTCTGCTGTCTTAGTGCTTTTAGACCTTACTGCAGCCTTTGACACTGTGGACCACTCAATTCTCTTGTCACGGTTGGAAAATTGTGTGGGAATCAAAGGTACTGCACTAAGGTCGTTTCAATCCTATCTAACTGACAGGAGCGTCTCTGTCCACCTCTGTGATTATTCATCTGAAATGGCTCCATTAACCTGCGGTGTCCCTCAAGGTTCTATTTTAGGCCCCATTTTATTTTCTTTGTATATGCTGCCCCTGGCCTCCATCTTTGAGAGGTATGATGTCTCTTTCCATTGTTATGCAGATGACATTCAAATTTATTTGCCCCGGAATGTAAAAAAAAAAGAGACCACTGCTGCCCCTGTTTGATTGTATGAAGGACATTAAAACATGGATGAATTTAAACTTCCTCAGTTTAAATGGAGACAAGACAGAGATCATAGTGTTTGGACAACCTGAACTTCTTGATGTAAATTATCTTGGCCCTTTGACTCCGAACAGTCGCTCAACTGTGAGCAGTCTTGGTGTTGTGTTGGATGGTGCATTTAAGCTTGATAAACAGATATCCACCACTGTTAGATCGTGTTTTTTCCAGTTGAGAACTATTGCCAAGGTAAAGGCATATCTCCATCCTAAAGATTTAGAAAGGGTAATAAATGCCCTTATAACTTCTCGTCTTGATTATTGTAACTCTTTATATGTAGGCCTATAATCGATAAGTCATCGATTCAGCGTCTGCAGTTAGTCCAGAATGCTGCTGCACACCTCTTGACAGGAAAGAGGAAGAGGGACCATATCACACTTGTGTTGCGTCACCTCCACTGGCTCCCTGTTCATTACAGGATTGATTTTAAAAATTTACTTCTAACTTTTAAATGCCTAAATGGCTTGGCCCCATTATACCTAACAGAGCTTCTTCATGTTCATACTCCGGCTAGAGCGTTAAGATCCGCCAATCTCCTCCACCTGGATGTACCTAGAAGGGGTTGGGTTACGGCCAATCTTGGATCTGCGAATTTTGAATCGGGCCCTGCACAGACTTCTGTTCAAAATGTTAACGCAGAAACGCATTTTCGAATGCATCCGTCCCCAAGATTGGTTTGCAGCGATCGACCTGAAGGATGCGTACTTTCATGTCTCTATCCTTCCTCGAACAGACCGTTCCTACGCTTTGCGTCTGAGGGGAAGGCATATGAGTACAAAGTCCTGCCCTTCGGGCTGTCCCTGTCGCCCCGCGTCTTCACGAAAGTCGCGGAGGCAGCCATTGTTCCACTCCGAGAACCACTTCGTATTCTCAACTATCTCGATGACCGGCTTATACTCGCCCAGTCTCGAGAGCAGTTGTGCGAACACAGGGACCTGGTGCTCAGCCACCTCAGACTGTTGGGCCTTTGGGTCAACCGAGAGAAGAGCAAACTCTGTCCCACAGAGAGGATCTCTTATCTCGGTATGGAGCTGGATTCGGTCAACCGGACTGCGCGCCTCACAGAGGAACAAGTCCAGTCAGTGTTGAACTGCTTGAATACATTCAAGAGCAGGACGGCGGTCCCACTGAAATTTTTTCAGAGGCTCCTGGGGCATATGGCATCTGCAGCCGCGGTAACGCCGCTCGGATTGCTTCATATGAGACCGCTTCAACGCTGGCTATACGACCGAGTCCCGAGGTGGGCATGGCATAGCGGCCAGTATCAGGTCCCAGTTACCCCGTACTGTCGCCAAACCTTCAACCACTGGTGCGACCCCCCGTTCTTACGGACCGGAGTGCCCTAAAGACAGGTGTCCAGGCATGTTGTGGTATTCACGGATGCCTCAGCCACGGTTTGGGGGCCACGTACAACGGGCATGCAGTCTCGGGTCTGTGGACGGGGCCCCAGCTGAATTGGCATATCAATTGCCTGGAGTTAATGGCAGTACGTCTCGCGCTGAGTCGCTTCAGGAAGCCGCTCCAGCACAAACACGTACTGGTCCGCACAGACAGCACTGCGGCCGTTGCGTACATCAACCGTCAGGGTGGTCTACGCTCCCGTCGCATGCTCCAACTCGCCCGCCACCTCCTCCTGTGGAGTCAAAAGCATCTGAGGTCGCTTCGTGCCATTCATATCCCTGATGTGCTGAACCAGACAGCCAACAAGCTCTCTCATCAGTGTCCACTTCCGGGAGAGTGGCGACTCCATCCCCGGTCTGTCCAGCTGATATGGGACCTCTTCGGAGCCGCGCAGGTGGACCTGTTTGCCTCTGCGGACTCGTCCCATTGCCAGTGGTACTATTCCCTGAACGGGGGTACCCTCGGCACAGATGCAGTGGCGCACAGCTGGCCCCGGGACCTGCGCAAATATGCGTTTCCCCCAGTGAGCCTTATAGTACAGACTCTGTGCAAGGTCAGGGAGGACGAGGAGCAGGTCTTGCTAGTTGCGCCCTACTGGCCCAACCAGACCTGGTTAGCCAAACTCACACTCTTCGCGACAGCCCCTCCCTGGCCGATTCCCCTGAGGAAGGACCTTCTTTCTCAGGGAGGGGGCACTCTATGGCACCCGCGTCCAGACCTCTGTAAACTCCATGTCTGGTCCCTGGACGGGACGCGGAGGTTCTAGGTGGCTTACCACAAGCTGTGGTGGACACCATCACTTCGGCTAGAGCCCCCTCTACGAGGCGCCTCTATGCTTTGAAGTGGAACCTGTTCGTTGAATGGTATTCTTCTTGCCGCAAAGACCCCCGGGAGTGTTCGATTAATGTTGTGCTTTCTTTCCTTCAAGATGGGCTGGAGCGAAGGCTGTCTCCCTCCACCCTGAAAGTCTACGTCGCAGCAATGGCGGCGTATCACGATATAGTTGAAGGTAAATCCTTAGGGAAGCACGACTTAATCGTCAGGTTCCTCAGAGGTGCGAGGAGACTAAATCCTCCTCGTTCTATCTCGCTACACTCTTGGGACTTAGCCCTGGTGCTCAGAGCGATTATGGGCGCAGACATTATAGATGAATGAATCTTCCAAATGATTCGATCAAATGAACATCCCTTCCACAAAGCCCCAATTCAGCTCCAGACCCCAGGAAATCGACCATCTATCAGGAGGCTCCATTCTGCCCGGAGCTACTACTTCTATATTATAATTACTTGATTTCCTATGGACTTTTGACCAAAACTTAGACAAAGAGGACAAAAGACTTGTTGTGATCGCAAGACAAAGAAACAAACCAGATCTCTGTCTTTTCAATGACCGTTAAATGAACTCCACGTGACACAGCTAAAACTCCAAGCAAACTCCCAGAAAATGTTACATATTGGAGTGCATCAGATCACTGATTATTGGACTTTCATTCAAATAGCCTTTGACATAGCTTGTTAGTGTGTTACAATTGATACATGTGACTATTATGCATGTATATCGCTCCCAATTCATGCAATTATGTAACTATTGAATGAGTGGAGGAAAAGGCACCGTGTTTGATACCTTTGTGTTCGTATGGGTATAATCCAACACATGAGCTGAATTAAATCTTTATAGAATTGATCATGTCCTTATAGTAAGAAATTAGGTCTAAATTTACTCTCTGCTTAAGAGCAGGAAACTAAATTACTATAGATAACCCAATTTTATGGGAGGGGTGGAGACACAGTCACCCCTGAACCCTAATTGGCCAGAACCCATCCAGGGGATGGGCAAATATTTGAGTTTAACCTCAGAACATAGACGAAGACAGTGGGTTCACGTGCTGTTCGTTGTTCAGTCAAGAGCTGTTCGCAGAGCGGTTCCAGAATCCACCAAGGAGACGATCAGACGATCGTGGCAGACCAAGATCAGAGAAAATGGGTTAACAGAGGCCATCTGCTCTTCTCTCACTTTCCTTTCTTTTACTTAAAGTTTATTTTCTTTCCGTTAAGTCTCGAGTTCTGTTAAGTTTCGCGGCAAAGTTACTCAACAAGTCTCTAACAGCGCGCTTCAACTTCAAACAACGCCCACGAGACTTCCATCCAGCCGCCAACACACCACGTGATTGGCTTCCCAAGACGTCGATCAAAGACACGACCAGACCTTCAGCGAATCAAAGACCCGAGAGAACCCCTCTCCAGCCAGGAAAAGGGAATCCCCCTTGCCAGAGACGACCCGCGAGACACAAACGCAAGTAACATCTCTAGATTTCAAGCTGAACTGGTGCATTAGATCAAATTTAATAACCCGCCTAAGAAACGATAGGAGGATAAATTACTGATCAATGGTTTCTTCAGGTCATGTGTCATAAATGCATACATTGCTTGGGATTTCATCATTTCTCTCTCTTAAAACTCATTCTTTCCTCACTTTCTCCCTTTCTGCAACGTGTGTGAATGTGCGAGTGTGTGTGTTTATGTTAGAGTAATCAATAAAGTTTAGTTTGTATTCAAAGATAACTGTTCTTGTGTTATGTGCTTACGAATTTAATGTCTTGAACTGCCGATCTAAGTTACCTGGCTGTTAAATAGTGTTTCACTATTGTTCGGATATTAATATCCGCGACAGAGTTTATATTCACGGCCCGTTCAAATGAACGCTGGAAGAGTCATTTACTTGGCTGTGAATTAGACTC
Organism: Romanogobio albipinnatus; assembly: GCA_023566225.1. Taxonomy (NCBI): domain Eukaryota; kingdom Metazoa; phylum Chordata; class Actinopteri; order Cypriniformes; family Gobionidae; genus Romanogobio; species Romanogobio albipinnatus. The sequence goes on along the minus strand of CM042246.1, from coordinate 58,616,647 downwards.
TCTCAAAATTCCCTATGAATTCATTAATGAGCTACATAGACTTGTTTCCCTTTAACAGACTCCCCTTTAGGTTCTTACATATCGGTGGACGAATAAGTTAAGGTGTAAACATTAATTCTGAATTATTTCTTTCTTTCTCGGTGGGCGTTTGCCCTAACCCTAACCCTAACCCCGCCCATGTCATGGCTAAACACATTACGCCCAATTCCTCAGGATCTGGATCACTCTTCACACAGCTCTCTATTACACAGATGCTTGGAAATCAAATATGAGTGGATGGAGAAGAGCATTGAGGTCAGGCTCGTCCATCATTGGCTAGTTTATGGCATTGATGATGGGACATACAGTAGTGTTTTATGGGCCTAGAGGAGCAGTGGAACGGGTGTGATGTACTAGTTTAGAGGGAATCAAAGGGAAAGACAGAGCGTGCTCGTCCTGATCCAATGAAACGACAGCAGAAGAAGAGCAGGTGTGTGTGCGGTCTGAACACACACTTCAGAGCACTCTTTATAGGTGAGTACAGGACAGTGCTCATTATTCATCAACGACCTTTCTTCACTGGCGAAGACCAGATAAAACCTGTTTAGGATCACACACACTATGAGGAAAAGTCATTTTCGTCAGTGAATAAACACGAGAGGAAATGGAGAAGTCATGCGTCTGTTTATTATCATGTTAATTATTGTGTCTTCAGCCCAAATCCCATACTTTTACATATTCTTGTGTTATTGAACAACTGTTGCTTTAATGACCTAGAGCATCACAATCATTACAGGGTCATAACACACACCGTTTCTGCCTCTCTTGTGTTTGCAGTGAATGTGATCCAACAGTCGAAGAGAAGGCTTTTATTATTTCCAAGCTTGAGATCTCTGTGACTTACAGTCTCTGACGCCCAGACACGTTTAGAGCAGAACAACAATAATAGACAAAACAGCACAAACACAATAATGTTCTGCAACCCCTAAAACACACCTGGGGTCCGTTCTTCGTACCTCGCTTAATACATCTGAGATGATTTGACAGATCCCAGATCTTCTAATCATGATAACTGATGTCTGGCTAATTTGGTTCTTCAAACGAATTTGTGGATTGGATTTAAATATCTGGATGAAATGATCTGAGATCAGTGCGCGGTCTTGTGTTCCCTGAAGAGGGAGGATGCATCGATACTCCAAACCATGATCAGCAGTGCAGCGATTGGCTGGCGTCAAGACAGCAACGTAATGACATCATATAATTAAAAAAGCCACCTGGCAAAAAACTTGACAAATTACACAAAAAAACCTTTATAAGCAAACAGCTAAACGACCAAACCAACATAAAAGTTATAATAGATCAATAATAAATGTTTTTTTTTTTTACATGATTACATAAAGTAGCAGTGGCTGGGATAGATTTTAAGCATTGAGACACACATTACACACACACACACACACACACACACACACACACACACACACTGATCTCACTGTACATGAGGATTTATTACACACACGCGCACACACACACTGATCTCACTGTCTATATGTGGGTTTATTACACACACACACACACACACACACACACACACACACACACACACACTCACACACACACTGATCTCACTGTACATGAGGATTTATTACACACACACGCGCACACACACACACACACACACACACACACACACACTGATCTCACACACACACACACACACACACACACACACACTGATCTCACACACACACACACACACACACTGATCTCACACACACACACACACACACACACTGATCTCACACACACACACACACACACACACTGATCTCACACACACACACACACACACTGATCTCACACACACACACACACACACACACACACACTGATCTCACACACACACACACTGATCTCACACACACACACACACACACTGATCTCACACACACACACACACACACACACACTGATCTCACACACACACACACACACACACTGATCTCACACACACACACACACACACACACACTGATCTCACACACACACACACACTGATCTCACACACACACACACACACACACACACTGATCTCACACACACACACACACACACACACACACACACACACACACACACACACACACACACACACACACACACACACACTGATCTCACACACACACACACACTGATCTCACTGTACATGAGGATTTATTACACACACGCGCGCACACACACACACACACACACACACTGATCTCACACACACACACACACACACACACTGATCTCACACACACACACACACACACACACACTGATCTCACACACACACACACACACACACACACACACTGATCTCACACACACACACACACACACACACACACTGATCTCACACACACACACACACACTGATCTCACACACACACACACACACACACACTGATCTCACTGTACATGAGGGTTTATTATACACGCGTACACACACACAAACACACACACACACACTGATCTCACAATCTCACACACACACACACACACACACACACACACATACACACGCGCACACACACACACACACACACACACACACACACACACACACACACACACACACACGTGTTGTTTCAGTGACAGGAGTTCAGCTGTAGTATTAATGTAATGAAGAGACTCTATAACGTCTCACTGTCTATATAAGGATTTATTACACACACACACTGATCACACACACACACACACACACACACACACACACACACACGTGTTGTTTCAGTGACAGAAGTTCAGCTGTAGTATTAATGTAATGAAGAGACTCTATAACTCTCACTGTAACAGATTTATCATGAGCTCAAAGCATTATGGGTAGAATCCCTCATCAGTCTCACCTGATTCATCAACACAGTTTCACTGATGCTCCAGACCAAACCCTAAACCCAGGATAGAGCGGCTCAGTGAATGTGGTCTGTTCTGTGTGGATGAGGCTCATTGAGTCTCCAGAGACGCTGTAGAAGGACAGAGTTCCTGCACTGGGATCCACATACACTCCTGTTCTATTATAGCCAGAGCGGCTGATGGGCTCTACAGGGAGATCAGTCTCTATGTTATTGTGTATGAATGTGTATCTGTCACGAGAGCACTCCAAACTCCAGGACTGATCATTCCATCCAAACACACACTCATCACCCCCTCCCTTCCTGCAGATGCTCTGATATGACACTGATATATACACACATCCCCTCCACTCAATCTCCCAGTAAGAGCGTCCACTCACACTCTCACTACACAACACCTGATAATACACATCAAATCTGTCAGGATGATCCGGATACGGCTGCTCTGTGCGAGTGCTAGTAATCACTCTGTTCCCCTCAGACAGACGGAGGTTTTCATGTGCTGTGTTCAGATCCAGAGTCAGCCGAAGTGGGTCTGATGGAGAGAAACACATCAGAATCAGGAATTATGAATCTTATGAAGAATTATGAATCTTGTAATGTAGCGGAACTCTTCATGTTCAATATATCATCAGTGTTTCAGTTCAGTTTAATCATCATTCACATGATCAACTCTAAAACTCTTCTGTCATGAACACACACTCATGAACACACACTCATGATCAACTCTAAAACTCTTCTGTCATGTTTTCATTATGAATCTTTTAATGTTCACTGTAAAAATGATGAGCTCAGATCTGACACATTTATGATTTTCACAAATTCATATTCCAGCAGCAAATCTGAGCTTGATTTATGATTCTTATACTGTCTATAAATCTCATCTGATCTGAGTTCAGTGCTCGACTCTCAGGTCTGTTTCCAAGCAACCAATGATAAAGCACTGTGAACAGATTCCCATATAAATCAAAGTCAAAGTGACACGTGACGGCCAAGTATGGTGACCAATACTTGGAATTTGACCTCTGCATTTAACCCATCCAGTTAATGCACACACATTAGGAGCAGAGTAGTGAGTAGTTAACACACACACACTGCAAACGTGTATACAAACACCCAGAGCAGCGGGCAGCCTTGTGTGGCGCCCAGGGACCGATTAGGGGTTAGGTGCCTTGCTCAAGAGCACCTCAGTCATTTCCCACTGGTTCTGGAATCGAACCAGCAACCTTTGGGTTACCAGTTTAACTCCCTAACCACTAGGCCATGACTGCCCCAATAGATACGCCCAACGTGGGGCTCTGACTGAAAATCACCATGGTTACCAAACAGATCAGATCCTAAAGTTAAGAGTGTGTGTGTGTGTGTGTGTGTGTGTGTGTGTGTGTGTGTGAGAGAGAGAGAGAGAGAGAGAGAGAGAGAGAGTGAGAGTGTGTGTGTGTGTGTGTGTGTGTGTGTGTGTGTGTGTGTGTGTGTGTGTGTGTGTGTGTGTGTGAGAGAGAGAGAGAGAGAGAGAGAGAATGTGTGTGTGAGAGAGAGAGAGAGAATGTGTGTGTGAGAGAGAGAGAGAGAGAGAGAGAGAGAGAGAGAGAGAGAGTGTGTGTGTGTGTGTGTGTGTGTGTGTGTGTGTGTGAGAGAGAGAGAGAGAGAGAGAGAGAGAATGTGTGTGTGAGAGAGAGAGAGAGAGAGAGAGAGAGAGAGAGAGAGAGTGTGTGTGTGTGTGTGTGTGTGTGTGTGTGTGTGTGTGTGTGTGTGTGTGTGTGTGTGTGTGAGAGAGAGAGAGAGAGAGAGAGAGAGAGAGTGTGTGTGTGTGTGTGTGTGTGTGTGTGTGTGTGTGTGTGTGTGAGAGAGAGAGAGAGAGAGAGAGAGAGAGAGAGTGTGTGTGTGTGTGTGTGTGTGTGTGTGTGTGTGTGTGTGTGTGTGTGTGTGTGTGTGTGTGAGAGAGAGAGAGAGAGAGAGAGAGAGAGTGTGTGTGTGTGTGTGTGTGTGTGTGTGTGTGTGTGTGTGTGTGTGTGTGTGTGTGTGTGTGTGTGTGTGTGTGTGTGTGTGTGTGTGTGTGTGTGTGTGTGTGTGAGAGAGAGAGAGAGAGAGAGAGAGAGAGAGTGTGTGTGTGTGTGTGTGTAGACATACATTTGTGTAGTCCTGCTGTAATCCTGATCTCTCCTCCATGATCCACACTACAAAACACACACAGTGACAGTTAATCAGTGAACACACACACACTCGCCATCTCTATCCTTACAGCATGGTGTGCGGTGTGTACCTGACGATGGAGTTAAGGTGGAGGAGGTTCTTGTGGCAGTGGGAGATGAGGTAGGGTTTGAAAGTATTATTTCTGCCTCTCGAATGAATAAAGCGGTTGTTGTGTTTGTTAAGGAGAAAAATACTGCTAGCAGGTTGATTGAAAATGGCATTGTCATCGGTGAGAATCTCGTGCAAGTTACACCGCTTTACGCACCGTCCAGTAAAATCATAATTTCAAATGTTCCGCCTTTCATTTCTAATGAGGCGTTGGAACGTGAATTATTGAGATTCGGTAAGTTTGCTAGTGAGTTCAGAACGATCTCCTTAGGTTGCAGACACCCGTCTTTAAAACATGTTCCGTCTTTTAGAAGACAAGTATATATGTTTTCGGATTCCCCAGAAAATTCCTTGGATGTTTCTTTTCGTGTTAAGCATGAAGGACGATCATATATGGTTTATGCGACTACTGGTAATTTGCGATGTTTTGATTGTGGTGACATCGGCCATAAGCGCATTGCTTGTCCACATAAGGAGCAAGGAGCAGCGAAACATGTTGTTTCAGAGGGGGAGGTTAATGCTAGGATCAACCCAGAAAATGTTGTTGATAGTGAAATCGCAGGTCCTTCTGGTTTTCAATCAGATACTGATACGGTAACGCACATTATCTCTGAAGCGGTGCCTGAAGTGCTGGTACCGTCAGCTGAGTGCAGCGTTAGTGACGGCTCGCGCAGCGGTCAGGCCACAGCTGGAAATACTGTTAATGTATCGGGTAACAGTAACGCTGAGTAAAGTGACTATAATGTTGAGGAATCTGCTGGAATTAGTGGGTCACTGAGCTGTACAAACAATGACACTATTGATGCCATGTCTGATGAAACAGATTCTATTGATATTGACAGTTTACAGGGAGATTTTCAGAAGGAAATGTCCTTATATCCCCTTGAGGAAATAAAGCTTTTTTTGGATGATACTTTTGGGAAACAGGTGAATGTCAAAGATTTTTTTCCGGATATTGAGAAGTTTGTTAGGTCCGTCGCAGTCCTTCAGAAAGCAGTTGGTTTTGATCTTTTGAGTGAAAAGAAGCATTTTCGGTTAAAGAAGCATCTTACAGTGATAAGAAAGGGTAGGAAAGGAGGAAAAAAAGGTTTTTGAATAACTGATCAGAAATGCATCACATGGTGTTTCTTACTTTTTTCCTTTTCTGTTATGTCTGTCGTTCTTCCTCTTAAATACATATATGGATAATTTAAGGGTGGGCTCCATTAATGTTAATGGTGGGAGGGATAGACATAAACGAGATTTGTTATTAGAAAGTATACAGCTAAAAAGATTAAATGTTGTATTGCTTCAAGAAACTCATAGTGATGCAGAAAATGAAATTGATTGGAAAATGTGCTGGAAGGGGCAACAAATATTCAGTCATGGGACAAATTATAGTGCAGGTGTGGCCATTCTTTTTTCTCCAGAAACTAGAGCTAATATTTTAAGCTCTGAAGAAGTCATAAAAGGTCGTCTTGTTTTAGTGAAGGCTGAAATTGAAGGGTTTCTTTTTTTGTTTTATAAATGTCTATGCACCAAATGTAGGGCATGAGAGGATGATATTTTTTAGGATTTTGAGTGGAATATTGAAACAGTGTCATAATAAGGACAATGTGATAATTGGGGGAGATTGGAATTGCACAGAAAATTTTACCATTGATCGAACTTCTGAGGAACCTCATATGCAATCCTCTCGTTACTTGTCCAATTTAGTAAAAGAAACGGCACTTTTAGATATGTGGAGGATAAAAAACAATACTGCTAGACAATACACTTGGGTAAAAGTATCTGAAAATAGAGTGAGTGCTGCCCGGTTGGACAGAATTTATATATCTAAATGTCTTTGTAATCGTGTCATTGAGTGCTCAATTTTCCCAGTGGGGTTTTCAGATCATCATATGGTCTTTATGTCATTAGTTTTGTTACAGTGTTCAAGGAAATCTTCACACTGGCATTTTAATGGAAAGTTATTACAAGATGTCAATTTCTGTAAACATTTTGTGGTTTTCTGGGAATGTTGGAAAAAAACAAAACATACTTTTGAAAATTTAAGACAATGGTGGGAAATTGGGAAAACACAAATACAAATGTTTTGTCAACAATATACTGTTAATTCCACAAATATGACAAAAAAAGCTATTCAAATTCTTGAAAGATCTATTGATTCAATTGAAAAAGATTTGTTGGAGAGACATGATCCTGGTTTGTCTTATTGTTTACAACAAAAAAAGATTGAATTGGGGTCCTTTTTAAATGAAAGGGTGAAAGGAGCCTTGGTGAGGTCTCGTTTTGTTTCAGTAAATGAGATGGATGCCCCAAGTGCATATTTTTTTAACTTGGAACGTTCAGTAGCACAGCACAAACAAATGGCTTGCCTCCATCTGTCTGATGGAAGGGTTACCACAAACATTGCAGAAATGCGTCGTCATGCAGTGGATTTTTATTCTCGTTTATATACTGCAGAACATTGTGACTCGGACTGTGCTGAACAGTTATTTCAAGGTCTTCCTAAACTGGACTCTGATTCAAAGACTGCTTTGGACTCTTTTTTATCTTTGGAGGAGCTTACATCTGCTGCAACACAGCTCAGCTCGGGGCGTTCCCCTGGTGTGGATGGTTTGACATCAGAGTTTTATAAACACTTTTGGGATCTTATTGGTCTTGATCTCTATGATTAGATTGTATGTTCAAATGAATAAGAGAGGAAGATTTTTTAATAGTAACATTTCGCCAACATCATTTTCTGATCATCATTACATTGCGGTAACTATGACAACAACACAGAGGACTTCCTACCATAAAATATGGCGTTTTAATAATAGATTATTACAAGACAAATCTTTCATAAAATTTTTCCATCTTTTTTGGGGAGAGTGGAGAGAGAGAAAGTTACATTATAAAACGTTAAGCCAGTGGTGGGATATTGGGAAAATACAGATTCAGATCTTCTGCCAACAATATACAAGCAATCGAATGAATGAACTGAAAGAAAAGGTCCAGTTTTTGGAACAGCAAATCCTCAGGTTAAGCAGTTCCATCAGTGAGGGTGAAGAGACGCAAACGGCTAAAAGGCTAAAAGAGTATAACTTGATTTTGAAGAATTTGTATGAAGAAAGAAGTCATAGTGCATTTATACGGGGAAAATATCTTCAGTTAAACAGTATGGATTCTTCAACTACTTTCTTTTTTTCATTGGAGAAGAATATTAGAGAAAAGAAGAATATAAATCATCTTAAATTGTCAAATGGAAAACCGATAACGGGAAAGAAAGAAATAATTTCACAAGCTTTACTTTTTTATGAAGATTTGTATACTGAACAACCTTGTGACCTAGAAGCAACTAATCAGCTTTTAGATGGACTTCCACATCTGGAGAAAGAAGATAGAGCTGCATTGGAGAAGCCATTGTCATTTCAAGAGTTAACCATGGCTGTTCAGCAGCAATCTCCAGGAAAATCACCAGGGTTGGATGGATTGACTTCTGAATTTTACAAAGCTTTCTGGTCTCTTATTGGACAGGATCTGTATGCTGTGTTTCTTGAAAGTTCTGAATTGAAAGTCTTACCCCTCAGTTGCAGAAGAGCTGTAGTGACTCTTTTACCCAAGAAAGGAGATCTTGGTTTATTAAAGAACTGGCGTCCAGTCTCTCTTTTGGGAACTGATTATAAAATATTATCCAAGGCGCTGACAAATCGTCTCAAGGAATGTATAGCATCTATTATCCATGAAGATCAGTCTTATTGTGTACCAAAGCGATCTATATTTGACAATCTTTTTCTTGTGCGAGACATGTTGCACTTAACTGAACTGCACAATCTTGATCTTGGTCTTGTGTGTTTGGACCAGGAAAAAGCCTTCGATAAAGTTGATCATGCATATCTGGTCAAAACTCTTGAAGGCTTTGGCTTTGGGAAAGGTTTTATTTCATGGATAAGGGTTCTGTATAAGGACGTTTATAGTATGCTGAAAATCAATGGAAATCTGACGAGGCCTTTTTCTGTACGTAGAGGAGTGAGACAGGGCTGCAGTTTATCTGGCCTCTTGTACATAATTTCCATTGAGCCGATGCTGAAGATGTTGAGAGAGAAACTGCAACGATTGGCATAATCTTGCCTCTCAAATTCACCAGCAGTGAAACTAACAGCTTATGCTGATGACATCACCGTGATCATTTGATCTGAAGACGATGTTAAAAATCTAACTTCATGTCTTAACGTCTTTCAGAATGCTTCCTCTGCACGGGTCAATTGGGGAAAAACTGAGACTTTGTTGTTAGGTCATTGTTTAAATCAGAATCCACCTCATCTTCCACATCAGCGCCTTTGGAATAAAGAAGGTGTTAAGATACTTGGACTGTTTTTTGGGACTGAGCAATACATGGCAAAAAACTGGGAAGGACTCATAGTAAAAGTGACAGGCAAGCTCCTGAGATGGAAATGGCTTCAAGCCCAGCTTTCTTTCAGAGGCAGAGTGTTAGTAGTGAACAATCTAGCCGCCTCGATGCTGTGGCATCGTCTAACTGTGCTGGACCCTCCTGAAGAGCTTCTGTCACAACTTCAAAAAGCTTTTGTAGACTTTTTTTGGGGTGGCCATTATTGGCTTCCCCCTGGAGTACTTTGTCTTCCTGTTATTGAGGGTGGTCAAGGATTAATTAATTTAGCCTCCAAGGTGAAAACCATGAGGTTACAAACTGCCCAAAAACTGCTCTACTCATCTGACTCTGTACCGTGGATCAGTTTTGGTCTTGCCATTCTAAGGGGGGAAAACAAGATGAAATCTGAAAAAGAAATGCTTTTGATTTCTGGAAAAGTTGTAAAGGATATGTTTGGCAAGTTTTATGGATCGGTTTTTAAAGCTTGGAGTGTTTTTAAGTTGGAGCGAAAAGAACATTTTGGCTTTGATGAACCACTTTTTCATAATCCTTGGTTTTTCCAAAAGTGTACCATTTCCAACATTGATATCTCTAACCTTGAAGCAGACAAACTTGCTAAACCGACCGTCTGCTAGCTGTCTCACGTCACCGGAGTCAGATAAATCCCAGCACATAGAGACTCTTTCACCGAGATATTATCATATAGAGACTGTGTCTGTTCCCCGAATTAGTAAATCCAAAAAAACATCAAAACCATTCAACAGTAAAAATTTAATTGATGTCCAACAAATAAATAAAAGATATAATACAGATGAACAATTGATAAAGCTTGGGTTGCTGAATATTAGATCCCTTTCCCCAAAAGCGCTTATTGTTAATGATATTATTAAAGATAATAATCTAGATGTGCTCTGTTTGACAGAAACCTGGCTAAAACCTGACGACTACATTACTTTAAATGAGTCCACCCCCCAAGATTATTGTTATAAACATGAGCCGCGTCTGAAAGGTAAAGGGGGAGGGGTTGCTGTAATTTATAATAATATCTTCAGTATTACTCAGAAGTCTAGTTTCAAATATAATTCCTTCGAAGTTTTGGTGCTTTATGTAACGCTATGTAGTGTACATGACAAAACCCGTTCAACATTTGTGTTAGCTACTGTATACAGGCCACCAGGGCATAATACAGACTTTATCAAAGAATTTACTGACTTTCTATCAGAATTAGTACTGGCCGTAGATAAAGTACTAATTGTTGGTGATTTTAATATCCATGTAGACAACGAAAAAGACGTATTAGGATTAGCATTTAAAGATACACTAAACTCTATTGGAGTTAGGCAACACGTGTCAGGACCCACTCATTGCCATAATCATACTTTAGACCTAATATTGTCACATGGAATTAATGTTGATACCGTTGAAATTCTGCAGCAGAGCGATGACATCTCAGATGATTACTTAGTATCTTGTATACTTAATTTAGCTAAAGTTGCAAAGCTGCCCCCTCGTTTCAAAAATGGCAGGACAATCACTGCCGCTACTAAAGATTGCTTTTTAAATAATCTTCCTCATCAGTGTCATCTCCTCGGCATCCCAGATAGCATAGAAGAACTCGATGTTGCAACAGAAACTATTGACTCTCTCTTTTCCAGTACTTTAGACACAGTTGCTCCTCTGCGCTTAAAGAAGATTAAAGAAAATAGTCCAACGCCGTGGTACAACGAGCACACCCGGGCCCTTAAAACAGCAGCCAGAAAAATGGAGCGCAGCTGGAAGAAAACAAAACTAGAGGTCTTTCGTAATTCGTGGAAAGAGCACATGATCACATACAGAAAGGCGGTAAGAACTGCTAGATCCGCTTATTTCTCGACTCTCTTGGAAGAAAACAAACACAACCCAAGGTATTTATTCGATACAGTGGCTAAATTAACCAAAAATAAAGCTTCAACTTCTGATGATTGTAAACAGCACAGCAGTAATGACTTTATGAACTTCTTCACATGTAAAATTGATAATATTAGGAAGAAAATTTTAACCATGCAGCCGTCTACTACAGTATCACATCATACAGAGCATTGTAGTGTCACTGAGGAAAAACTACAATCATTCACTGCTATAGGAGAAGAAGAATTGGCTAAACTCGTTAAATCATCAAAATCAACAACATGTATGCTTGACCCTGTACCGACTAGGCTATTAAAAGAGATGCTACCAGAGGTCATAGATCCTCTTCTTAATATCATTAATTCATCTTTGTCATTAGGATATGTACCGAAAACTTTTAAGTTGGCTATTATTAAACCACTTATTAAAAAACCGCAACTTGATCCTACAGAATTAGTGAATTATAGACCAATCTCAAATCTACCCTTTCTGTCAGAAACACTTGAAAAGGCAGTGTCTTCACAATTATGCTCCTTTTTAGAAAGAAATGGTATCTGTGAGGATTTCCAGTCAGGATTTAGAGCGTATCATAGCACTGAGACAGCTCTCATCAGAGTTACAAATGATTTACTCTTATCATCCGATCGTGGCTGTATCTCTCTATTAGTGTTACTCGATCTTAGCGCTGCATTTGATACCATCGACCACAACATTCTTTTGAATAGACTCGAAAATTATGTAGGTTTTAGTGGAATTGCTTTATCATGGTTTAAATCATACCTATGTGACCGTTATCAGTTTGTAGCAGTAAATGAAGAGATGTCACACCGATCGCAAGTTCAGTATGGAGTACCACAAGGCTCAGTGCTAGGACCGCTACTCTTCACCCTGTACATGCTACCACTGGGAGATATTATTAGGAAGCATGGCATTAGCTTTCATTGTTATGCTGACGATACTCAGCTCTATATTTCTTCACGCCCTGAAGAAACTTACCAATTCACAAGATTAACGGAATGCATAGCCGCCATAAAACATTGGATGACCGGTAATTTCCTGCAACTCAATTCAGAAAAAAATGAATTTTTAATTATTGGACAAAAAAGCTCCACAAGTAGTAACCTAGAATACTGTCTAACACTTGATGGCTGTTCTGTCCAGTCCTCGTCGTCAGTGAGGAACCTGGGTGTGCTCTTTGATACCAATCTTTCGTTTGAAAGCCACGTTTCTAGCATCTGTAAAACTGCTTTCTACCATCTTAAAAATATATCTAAATTACGGCACATGCTCTCAATGCAAAGTTAGTTCATGCGTTCATGACCTCAAGGCTAGATTATTGTAATGCTCTACTGGGTGGTTGCCCTGCTCGCTTAATAAATAAACTCCAGCTGGTCCAAAACGCAGCAGCTCGAGTACTTACTAGAACCAGGAAGTGTGACCATATTAGCCCAGTTCTGTCAACATTGCACTGGCTACCTATTAAACATCGCATACATTTTAAAATCTTGCTTATTACTTACAAAGCACTAAATGGTTTATCTCCAGTATTTGAGCGAACTCTTAACATATTATACTCCATCACGTCTACTGCGCTCTCTAAACTCTGGCCAGTTGATCATACCGAGAATATCCAGATCAACTGCAGGCGCTCGATCCTTTTCCTATTTAGCTCCTAAACTCTGGAACAGTCTTCCTAGCATTGTTGGGGAAGCAGACACACTCTGTCAGTTTAAATCTAGACTAAAAACACATCTCTTTACTGTGGCATACACATAAAACACTTTCTCAATTAATTGATTGTTAGGCTGCATTAACTAGGTCAGCCGGAACCGGGAACACTTCCCATAACACCTGATGTACTCGTGACATCATCAGAAGAATGGCATCTACGCTAATGATATTCTCTCTGTTTTATCCCGAGGTTTACTGCAGTCAGCCGGATCCGGGAACACTTCCCATAACACCTGATGTACTCGTGACATCATCAGAAGAATGGCATCTACGCTAATGCTAGTCTCTCTGTTTATCCCGAGGTTTACTGCAGTCAGCCGGATCCGGGCCGGATCCAGATCAGATGCTGGACCTGCGCCCAGAGAAGACCAACACAGGACCCCAAAGTGTCTGCAGAGACCGTGTCAATTATCCTCCCCCTGCAACTGCCTCATCGACACGGCATCTTAATAAACCCGTCACCAGTAAGATGACTCCGATTGTTCGAATATTACCATTAAATAATACTTAAATCGATATGTCATCCACAATAAACCCGTCTCCAGCGTGTTGCCTCCGATCATTCGAATATTGCACTTTAATAATTATTTAATCAACATCATCCTCAATAAACCCGTCTCCAGCGTGTTGCCTCCGGTCCTTTGAATATTCCGATCTATTATGACCTCTGACCTGTAAAGCAGCCAGAATAATAATAATGATAATAATAATACGCTGTTGGTTAATTGGCCAGAGGAGAACTGGCACCCCGACTGAGCCTGGTTTATCCCAAGGTTTATTTTCCTCCATTCTGCTCCTGATGGGGTTTTGATTTCCTTGCCACTGTTGCCTCTGGCTTGGCGTGCTCAGTTGGGGACACTATATTTTTCGACTAAACATCGAAATAAATCTAATTAATAAACTAATTTAACCATGTAAACTAAATTACTGATCTAATTATTGATCTAAAGCCCACACTGTCACTGTATGGAAATTGAAATGAACTGATGACATCAAATGGCTATACAGCTGAAAAAAATTAGGCTGCATTATTTTGCTGTTTAACACTGTAAAGCTGCTCTGAAACAATCTACATTGTTAAAAGCGCTATATAAATAAAGTTGACTTGACTTGTTTCAACTGGGGTAACTAAGGTTGGAAATATGTTTGAGTTGACAAATAGAGAGTGGTTTTCTGTACCTTTTCTTACAACAAAGATTGGAGGTAGATCAGAAAGAATAGTTGGAAATATATTGAAGGATTTGAAAAGTTCTTTTCCAACAGCTTTAGGGGAATATATAACCAATTTTATGTCTGGTAATGACTATATTAATGTTCTTTTTCCAGAAGTGAATATAACTCCACAGGTAGACCAAGTTTGGAATGAAAGTGGTGTTAATGTGAACAGTTTGCTTTCTTTTAAAGGTTTACAAAGTCTTCCTTTTTCTGTAGTGAACAAACTAAATCTATATAATGTTTGTGTAAAGTCTTTCTTTGTTGGGCAGTTAAGAGAGAGGAGAGACTCATTTCTCAGAGTCAGGGAATAAATCCCCTTCCTGGCGGATATTGTATAAAAAACCCCCTACCAAAGAGGTCTGGGGATTTACAGTGGCGGATTCTGCATTGCGCATTACCAACTCAAGTGTTTTTGTTTAAATGTAACTATTCAGTTTCAGCACTTTGTACTTTGTGTAATGAAACTGATACTGTTTTTCATGTTTTTTGTGAATGTTGTAAATTATCCCCGCTTTTCAATATTTTGGATAGAATTTTGGGTAGTTTAGGAATAATTTTTTCAAAAACAGTGTTTATTTATGGGTGCAAATATTCTCGTGATAAATGGGAATTCTGTACTTGGTTGGTCAAGCAAAACTAGCCATTTGGAAGGGTTATAAAATTGAAATGGAAGGGCAAGAAGTAAATATGATAAATATATTTAAGGCTTTGGTTGAGTCTAGAATTAGATTAGAATATGAATTTAATAAAATGAATAGCAATCTCCTAATGTTTGAAAAGAAATGGTGTGTAAACAAAGGGTTGATTTTTATAGGAGGTGAAGATATATTTTTTAACTGGTAATGGTTTTTAAAACGTGATGTTTTTTGTATGTTAAAAGTTTTTTAATGGTAGAATAAATTGCTGTTTAAAAGTCAAAGTCTCACACAAACACTCTCTCTCTCTCTCTCTCTCACACACACACACACACACACACACACACACACACACACACACACACACACACACACACACACACACACACACAAACCAAACAGCAACCAAACAGAGTAGCCTAGCAACCATTTAGCAAGACCTGTATCTGCATCAGAACGTCATAGAAACATGGGGGTACAGAGATGGGGGCTCTTTTGACTCATGCTAGCATACAGGACTTCCAACATGCTAACAGTGACTAGTTACATGCTAATAGTGATTATCTAAGTGGTAACTCAGGCTAAAAACTCCATAGTAACCATCTGTAACCATCTACCAACCACCTACCAACACCATAGCAACCACAGAACTCCCTAGCAACCCCCCAGAATACCTTAGCAACCACCTAGAATACCCTAGCAACCAACCAGTAACACCATAGCAACCACCCAGAACATGCTAGCAACACCCCAGCAACCACCCAGAATACCTTAGCAACCGCCTAGTAACCACCCAGAGCTCCCTAGCAACAGCCCAGAATACCTTAGCAACCACCCAGAACACCCTAGCAACTGCCAAGAACATCTAGCAACTGCCTAGCAACAGCCCAGAATACCATAGCAACTGCCTAGCAATGCCCTAACAACCACCCAAAGCACCCTAGCAACCACCTAGAATACCTTAGTAACCAATTAGTAACTGCCCAGAAAACCCTAGCCATCACCCACAATACCCTAGCAATGCCCTAGGAACCACACAGAATACCATAGCAACCGCCTAGCAACACCATACAAACCACCCGGAATACCTTAGCAACTGCCTAGTAATCACTCAGAACACCCTAGCAACACCCAGAATACCTTAGTAACCAACCAGCAACTGCCCAGAATACCCACACAACCGTCTAGCAATACCATAGCAACCACCTAGAACACCTTAGCAATGTCCTAGCAACAACCCAGAATACGCTAGCAACCACCCAGGACACCCGAGCAACCGCCCAGATTACCTTATTACCCAACTGGCAACAGCCCAGAACACCTTAGCAACAGCCTAGCAACCACCCATAGCACCTTAGCAACCAAATAGATTTTTTGCACCAGGCTACTGATTTTTGTTGAGAAATATAAGCATGTTGACCTGATCTGGGGTCAGACGCGACCGCAACCTGGTGACCGTCAGTCCAGCCGCTGAAAACACCCGCTCTGAGGGGACTGATGATGCCGGGATGCACAGGTACCTCCGCGCTAGCCTTGATGCTAGGTTGAGACTGAGAGCAGGATGCCCCGCCTCCGACATTAACCAGGGCGGATGCACTTTGTTTAAGTGGCACATCATTAAAGTCGTGGCTGTTTTGTACTTATAGTCAACTATTTCACTTTTGAAATCCATACGGAAAATCACAGACAATTGAGTGTGGTGTCAAATATTGCCCCCTAGTGGTAAAATGTTTCATTGCTGCCACACAGTGAAATTCATTGAATTGCTTCAAGACTCACACTACACAACGCAACCTGCATTAGATTAAAAAAATGCATTAGATTAATCGATAACAAATTAACGTGATCAACAAAATTCTTAACAATCAATTACCGATCGTTGATTAATCAAGCCCATCCCTATTTAACACCAACACTTTTACTGTGCTCTTTTACAGCTGTGCACTTTTCTCATTTATTTATATTATTATTATTATCATATACTGCATAAATGTTTATCAGATTTCAGTGAGTTATGGAAGTACACTAGGGCTGCACGATATGAGGAGAAGCTGCGATGTGCGATACCATTGTTTAATATTGCGATGACGATATGACTTGCGATAAATATTCAGATGTGAATGTTAGCTCTACTGTTCCCATGTCTGAGTGCTTTAATAGGTCGTGTCATGTGTTGGGCAGGAACACATGTACCGGCGTTGCGCATTCAGAATACACATTATGAGTAACTATTCCGTTACAGTTACAATTTAAATAGTGGATATTTAGAATACAGTTACATTGTTGAAATCAATGGATAACATTAACGATACTTCTCTGTTCCCTTTCGAAAGGGAACTCGTGCTGCGTCAGCTTCGACGCTACGGGGAACGCCTCCAGCGTGACTAGGCCTGAAATCACAATCAAAAAACGTCAATCCTATTGACCGGCGACAGCCTATGATGTCATCAAGGTGCGACCAGGAAGTATATAAGGGCGCCTTGCCAACATGACAGTATCTTTTCGTCTACAGGGACTGTTTAGCCTGTCTTCACGTGAAACGTCTACAAAGAGGATAGCAATGAAGTGTGCTGAGAAGCAACGCCACTTCTGCAGGTGTGTTTTGATTGTGTACCAGGTTTTGCTTTGGATACACACACACTTTGCGTTTACTGTCTGGGAGAAGAGCATGCACGAGAGGTTTGCGAACTCGGCTGGACCTCTTCTCGAGGGGAGAAGTTTCAGCATCTGGGAACGGCCACACTCGAGCTGAGGCTGAGCGGCGTCTAAACACCATGTGCTTCCCAGATGGATCTTATGTTCCTCCTCGTCTGCTGCTCTTCCACTCGAGCAGAGGATGGGTGAGTCAGTTAAAGATGCTGAAGCTTCTCAACCATCCTGTCCCATGTACGGGGAGTTGCTGGAGGTCATGGAATGCGCTGCGGGTAGACTGCAGCTGCCTTGGCGGCGCGTGAGGAGAAAGGCTGAGCGTCCAAACAGTTCGGGTGATCAGTTTCTCTCCGCCCATGACCTCCCAACTCCTGGGGGATCTTCCATTCCTTCCAGATCACCATCAGTAGATCTCGAGGGGATGGAAGAAACCATACTCAGCCCCGCATCTGTCGACATCATTGAGCTAAGTTTAGCTGATGTCGGGGGACTGCCTAGGCTCGGTATGTGTCGGTGCCGCCCGCGGACGAGATGTTATGTTTATCTCGCCTCTGGGCGGCCGGCGACACTGAGGGCTCCCACCCTGCCGGTCTCCGAATGGCAGGGCGTACATGTCAGTGGGTCAGGCTGCAGCGGCTTCGCACACCACAGCGGTGTTGCAGGCTTACCAGGCGGACCTGTTGAGGGACCTCGATCAGGGGGAGGGACCCCCTGAGGCGGTAGTCGAGTCGCGCCGGACCGCGGTTTTCTCTCTCCGGGCCACCGAACAAATAGCGCCGATGGCGGCGACGGTGGCCACGGAGAGACATCTGTGGTTAAACCTTTTGGACATCGGGGAGAAAGAGAAGTCCTTTCTCCTTGATGCCCCGGTTTCGCCATCTGAACTTTTCGGCACCTCCGTGGAGGTGGTGGTGGGAAGGTTCGGAGAGGCGGAGGCGCGCTCGGCGGCATTCAGGACATGCATTCCGCTGAGCATGACCGCGCCCAGGCAGTCGGGTGTCCCCGGCCCATCCCAGTCTGAGGGCTGTAAACGGGAATAGCGAGCCAGCGTCGCCTCTCGAGCGCCCCCGCCGCGGAGGACTGGGGCGCAGGGGAGGCGGGACACCCGCAACAGGAAGAGGAAGGAAGCCGGGGCTGGTAACCGGAACCAGCGCAGGCAGCGGACTCCACCCCCCGAGGAGCGCGGAGATGAACGCTGCCTTTTTTCCCTTCCTCTGGTTTTTCCCCCGGGCGCTTTACATCAGGCCAGTGGACCTATGATGAGCAGAAAATGTAAGATTCTGCCGGCTCGCCTGGCTTGTTTTGTTGAGAGCGCCCCCCTCAGGATGGCGGGCGGATACTATCCCTACGGCTGGCTTGAAGCACCGCGAGGAGCGATTGGTGAGTCCCCCTCTACGAGGGTGAAACATTTTCAAAACTATGTGTTTCAGGACTTCTGTACCTTCGCTCGCCTGAGAGGTTTCTTGGGGAAATTTGGATCGTCGGTGGATTTCGCAGGGCCTGCAGCTCCCCGTGAGTAAGCTAAGAACGATCTTCTTTGCAACATTATGTGGTTGTGTGTGAATGCCTCACTTTTGCTAGTAGAGTTTTGCTGCCTCTCCGTGAAAAAAAAAAATGAATCGCACTCTTGCCCGAGGGCTTGTAGTGTAGGGGGCGAGCTGTGTTTTTCCTAGCATAAAAGTGGGAAGTAGCTGAAGACCGGGTACGTGCTAGTGCACGAGCTGTAGTGAGATCTGCGCCCAGCTCTGCGGGGCTTTGGGAAAAGGGTTTTTGGGGCCTCATTGTGTTATATTAGAGGTGATAATATTTCTTTCCCGGGCCCTGAGTAGATCTAGTGCGGACTTATGTCGCACCACTTGGCCTAGGCTTTGTCAGGGATGGGGGCGTTCCCGTTTAATGAAAGTCGGTCGCCCCTGGCCTGTCTTCTGATATAAGAACATGGCTTTGTTTATCCATCCTTGTTTCAGCCTCCTCTTGTTACAGAGTCGTCCGGCCAAGGCCCGCCCCCTTCTCTGCGTTCTGGGGTCACGAGTAATGCAGACGAGGTGTTGCAGTAGACAGCAACTTTGCCAGCGGTCGTGGGGTGGAATTAAGCATCTTTTCGCCGGTTTTTGCGATTAGACTTTATCTGCTGTTTCCGCCTTTCGGAGCTTGGTGGCCGCCATCTGCTGGCGGCCCCCGGCCTCTTCCTGGAGGACGGTACGGCCGGTGGATTTCATATTTGTGTGATATTTTTCCCTTGCTTTATGTCTCTGCTTCACCTCCTTTAGGGCCCGGGTCGAGCTGAACATCGGATAAACCTTCTGTTAATGCGGTTCTGGTCGGATGCTCCCCTGAGGCCCGAGCATTGCCAATGGCTGACGCCCTCGCCCTTACGGTTGGCCGCTGCATGGAAAGTAAGACAGCCGCCCCGATGCAAGTGACGTAAGTTGTACTCCCCTCGCTTTAGAGGGTCCTTATTTAAGCACTTCTGCTGAGTTCACTGCTGTTGGCAATGTGATTAGGTCCATGTTTGTAGGCACTGCCCGAGAGACTGCGCCGTCCTGGGGGCCCTAGGACACGGCGAAGCAGTTGTCCCTAGCTGCCTCTGGGATGGAGCCAGCCCCAGGTGCGGGCGTAGGAGCCAGCTGGTTGTTAGTAGCCAGCTTGGGCGGTCTGGGCAGCAGGACTTCAAGACAGGTAGTAGGCATTAGGTTAGGGTTAGGGTTAGAACCTCGGAGGTTCCCGACCTGTCTCCAATAGAGAATGTGTGGCGCATTTTGAAGCGCAAAATGCGACAACGAAGACCCCGTACTGTTGCCCACCTTAAGACTTGTTTGCAGGAAGAATGGGACAAAATTACACCTGAAAAACTTCATCACTTGGTGTCTTCAGTCCTTAAACGTCTTTTAAGTGTTGTGAAAAGGAATGGCAACATTACAAAGTGGTAAATGCTTTACTGTCCCAACTTTTTTTTAAATGTGTTGCAGGTCTGAATGACAGGAAAGGATGCATATTTACAAATGACATGAAGTTGACCAGACAAAACATGAAATATTTTGTGTTCATAATGTCTGCAATGAAATACAAGTCAAAGTAAATTTAGAAATCACTTCTTTTGTTTTTTATTTGCGTTTTCCATACTGTCCCAACTTTTTCTGATTTGGGGTTGTAGTAAATAAAGCTTTGTGCTTCACTCGTGACATAATATTCACGTAAAACAGCTTCACACACAAAAAAAAAGTGTTTTAGCTGCCCACCGCCAGTGCTCCTGCTTAGTTGACGTGCAACTTTACATTCTCCTATGCGCTGATTTACCAGCCCAAGAGCCGATGTTTGACGTTAGCTAAATATTTTATAATATATGTTTAGCAATCAGGATTTGATGGCCGCATTCCTACACTTATAAAATGCAATTCAATGTGGAAGTAATCCAAGTATTCAGAATACGTTACTAAGATTGGCGCATGAAATAAATTTTCCCTTCTTCATCGTGTCAGGCTGTCTGTTGCGATGTGTTCATCGCGCGAGTTCATATCGCGATGACGATGAAAATTCGATGAATCGTTCAGCCCTAAAGTACACTATAACATAGAACGTATTCACTTATAAACTCTTCCTGCTTAACATACTTGAGTTTGTACAGCCTGCAGTGGTTGAGTGTATCAACTGAGTCTCCTGGGTGATTGTAGCTCAGATCCAGCTCTCTCAGGTGTGAGGGGTTTGACCTCAGAGCTGAAGACACATAACCACAGCCTTCCTCTGTCACCATACAGCCCGACAACCTGCAGACACACACAGCAACAGTCCACATCACATTCATTTGGCAGTCAGACGTCACTAACACAGTAATTTGGGTGGAAGCTGTTATTTTCAGTAGGTTTAGTCACAAAAGTAACAAAAGTGAAGTCAACAGAAAAATGTATACTCAAGTAAAGTAGAAATATACTGAAGAACAGGAACAAACTATTTCTACATTGTCACTAGACACAAGGGGTCGAAACTTGAAGCGCCATTTTTAATTGATCTCACTGTCATTTCAGAAAATATATTTTTGTGGTCAGTTATCATTAGCAGGAAGAAACAAATATTCATCCAAAAACATTGGACATTATATCTTGCATTTAAATGAAAAGTAAATAAGGCATTTGATCCCACACAGACAACAGTGGTGCAATAATATTAAAATTGAATATTGAGACAGTATATACTCATTGTATCTCTGTGCTTTGATTTTATTTTTATTAAAAAAAATACTAATTATTTCTGTGGTAGAAAACGTTGTGGCACCAAGATTTGGTGGGTTTGGCTAAACAAGGGTTTGTTATAGCCCCAGGGCCCTACGTGTTCTTAATTCGGGATTTAATCATGTTTATATTTCCCATTTTTATGTTTGAATTTCCATTGTGAAAAACAAGGTTGTGTTGCATATTATTTTAACATAGTATCAACATCATATCAGTGTAGATGTAGATGGACCAAAATAAAACCATTAAAATATAAAGTAAATAAGTTGTGATACTTGGTGCCACAGTGACACTCTTGTCCCAAAAAGTATTGCTATACCACGATACTCAATATGGTATCCCACGGTGAGCCCTGTTGCACCTACACAAAATTTGAGAGTTCCCCCACCTGCCAAATCCCACTTTAACCACTGTATATATACACTCACCTAAAGGAATATTAGGAACACCTGTTCAATTTCTCATTAATGCAATTATCTAATCAACCAATCACATGGCAGTTGCTTCATTGCATTTAGGGTCCTATTCCATCACACCTCCTTTAAGCCATCTCTCCTACTATCCTACCAGCATTCAAACACACCATCAACACATCTCTCTGCACCGGCATCTTCCCTACCACATTCAAGCAGGCTCGGGTAACTCCACTGCTTAAGAAACCCACATTAAACTCATCACTCATAGATAACTACAGACCTGTTTCTCTCCTACCATTCATAGCAAAAACTATTGAACGAGTTGTTTTCAACCAGGTTTCATCCTTCCTATCACAGAATAATCAGCTGGACATCAACCAATCAGGTTTCAAAAGGGGCCCCTCCACAGAGACTGCACTACTGTCGGTCACTGAAGCCCTGCGGATAGCTAAAGCTGACTCCAAATCATCAGTCCTCGTCCTGCTCGATCTATCTGCGGCCTTTGACACGGTCAATCATCAGATTCTTCTGTCCACCCTCTCATCACTGGGCATCACAGGGACTCCACTCATCTGGTTTGAGTCCTATCTCACAGGTCGGTCTTTCAAGGTTGCCTGGAGAGGAGAGGAATCCCAAGCACATCAACTGACCACTGGGGTTCCCCAGGGTTCAGTGCTTGGTCCTCTCCTCTTCTCCATCTACACTACTTCATTGGGACCCATCATTCAGGCACATGGCTTCTCATACCACTGCTATGCTGATGACACTCAGCTCTACCTTTCATTTCACCCAGACGACCCCACAGTAGCTGCACGGATCTCCAGCTGTCTGGCTGACATCTCTGCATGGATGAGAAAACATCACCTGCAGCTCAACCTGGCAAAGACCTGGTTTCTCATCTTCCCCGCCAGTCCCACCATACAACATGACTTCACCATCCAGTTAGGTACATCCTTGATTTCCCCATCAAAGTCAGTCAGAAATCTTGGAGTAACATTTGATGAACAGCTGTCCTTCAGAGAGCACATTTCTAAGACAGCTCGCTCATGCCGGTTTGCGCTCCACAACATCAGGAAGATTAGACCGTTCCTAACAGAGCACGCAACACAGCTTCTTGTCCAGGCCCTGGTTATTTCTAGACTTGACTACTGCAATGCGCTTCTGGTTGGACTCCCCTCGTGCGATCCAATCACTTCGAATGATCCAGAATGCAGCAGCACGTCTTGTCTTCAACGAGCCCAAAAGGACCCACACCTCTCTTCATCTCCCTGCACTGGCTACCACTCGCTGCTCGCATCAAGTTTAAGGCGCTGACGCTTGCATACAGAGCCACCACGCGCTCAGCTCCTGCTTAATTTGACTCCATTCTACAAATCACCCCCATATATATATATATATATATATATAATTTCCGAATGCAATCTTTAACAGTTAACAGTCGGCTTGTTTTAAGCGCGGAACACGCATCAATACTAGTTCCCACACAAACATATTAAGTAGTCAGTTCATTTTATCACGAAATTCAAATGATAAATGCCGTTTTGACGCTCTTTAATGTGACGTGACTGAATAGTCGCGCGTGTGAACGCAATCATCTGTGAACGCGATCGATCATCTCTTCCTAAAGAATAAATATTAATTAATATCTTAAAGGTAGTTAAAGATACATTACAACTTACTAAAATGCATCATATGTGGTAATCGCTAAATCAGTGTTTCAACCGCAGAAAGACGTCAATATTAAAACTTAGCAAGTTATAACATGTATTATAATATTATTAATGATATTAACTAATATAATATAAACTAATGATCAACAATAATTTATGTTTGGCTCAGGGGAACAACCCACATGTGTTTCCTTGACGAATCAATGCTCCAGATTTTGATGGCGCATACACGCTCACCACGGAGCCTCTGAATAATCAATCGCGAGAAATGTGATACTTCTGAAAATCTGAGATTCTCCTCTTTACGGTGCATTTTACTTAGATTTAACCCTCTCGAGTCGGCCGTCGCGCCGGTGTAATTGGCTTGCTTTTTTTCTTATCAGTGCCAAAGAGACTCAAATAACTCTGTCGTTTTTTATCATTCAGGCAAGTGTTATACATCATTATAATCTGTTAAGTTTCTATTTTTTTGTGTGTACAGTCACAATAAAAACAAATTGTTGTGCTTTTTGCAAAATAAAGAAATCAAACATGATGCGCTATCTGCAGCCTCTCTGTCAAAGACGTTCATTCAGATAGTCTTCAGAAAATGACCTCTAGCTTAGTGAATACTTGTCTCACAGACATGAGACATATGTCTAAAGAAACGCTGAAATGTCAGGTGTTAAACATTGTAAACCATATCAAAAACAAATATTCTGTGTTTATGTAATCTGGTTGAAAGCAGAGAGATGTTAGTCGTTCCTGAGCGGCTCATTATACACTAATGTGACCACGCCCACGAAGCACGTGCTCTATTGAGATTCAAATACCAGCCTGAGGCTCCGGAGGAGACGATGCCCACACACACACATCAGCTCAAACTAACACATCAAGTACTGCATTCCTACTTCAACTACATCGTTTTGAGACGCGTTTAATCATCCTGGAATAATTCACTATGAAAAGCTGTTCATTTCTGAAAGAAGCGGATTCCACCGCTGTGTGTTAGTAGACAAAGTTTACTCTGTAAGCATCTGTGAATATTAAACGCAAAAACCTGCGCGAGGACGCACTGAAGCTTTCTTTGTTTAAATGAGCTCAAAATTACTGTCAGATGTAAGTAATTACCTTGACAAACTATACATCATTTAAAAGACCTAAGACTCAAGCTTCCATTTTTGACCTCTGTTTTATTCTCAAAGTCCTATAGTGACCGTAATTTGTTAATATGTGTCAGGAGTTATGAATATGAAAACCACGTCGGTACCTTTGATTGTAATATGAGCCTCAGCTGATGTCATTCATAAAAAATTCCTCTATTCTCGTCATGAAGACTCACGACAAAACAACATCCCTCAGGGCTTTTAGTTCAAAAGTGTGCAGATGAGAAGAAATATTGATACATTCTCATATGTCTGTGTCAAATTTCTATACAGAGAAGTGTTATTTCAATCTGTTGTGTTGGAGTTGATACAGGCAGCCGGAGGGCGCTCCGTGCACATGTAGTCCATATATAGCACGCATGAAGAAGATACCATGTGACATTCTCTCTAACATAAACAGCTTCCAGAAATCGCTATAACATGCAGATAGACACGTTTGCAGATAATAAACACACAATCGCGACAATATATGGCTTATCTGTTATTTATACCATGTTGTCTTGGCTATTTATAACATTTGACTTGTGATATAAAGTAAGTTTGGAGTAAAAACATGGTTTTAATATCATTAATTGTTGTGTTTTATTAAATTGGTGTAATAAATAATAAATTATGGTTTAATAAATCACAAATTGTTGTGTCAGATAATACAGAAAATATGTTTTAAGTTATCTGGTCTGGTCCTTTATGAAGCAACTCAACTCTGCACTGTGCCCAAGCAGAATTTCCACATGGGGACAATAAAGTTAACTAACTAACTAACTAACTAACTATGTTTGGACTGGAAACAAGAAAAAATACCAAATAAGAAGAGCATTTTTTGCAGTGTAGTCAAATCTTCTGATCATTTAAAATATAATAGGCCTTTGTTGACTACATTCCAAATAAAATAAACTACAAAAAATATATATTTCCTTTGCACTGTTGCTCTCTGTCACATAGGCATACCTGAAGCTCATTCATTATGCAGCTCATTAATGTGGGCTATTATGTCCTTTGTTATCTCAGGTGCTATCTCATCATTATTCATTAGACATCACGCCTCCTCGCATATTGGCTTTGTGAAGAGAAACTGTTGTACACATTTTAAATCAGTGTATTGTTTTATGTGAATATTTATTTGAGTAGGCTCAATGATTCTCACATCAATATAAAGAAAAAACTCTATGGAAATACAAGATGGAGTCAAAAGTCTTGTGGATTTAAACGTTTTTAAACATTTTAGAACGATAGTTATTTTTAGCCACAGGCGGCTGTCTAGGTCTTTAAGGGTTAACCCAGAGGGAAGTTCTAAAGAATAACATTTATCTGAAATAAAAAGAATAAAAGTATTAATTTCTTTCAAAACAGCAACAAAAATCTAAACTCTTACTCAGCCCAAACTTTTGAATGGTAGTGTATAATGTTACAATAGATTTCTATTTCAGATAAATGCTGTTGTTTTGAACTTTATATTCATTAAATAAACCTGAAAAAATTGTACACAACTGATTTCAACATTTATAATAATCAGAAATGTTTATTGAGCAGCAAATCGGCATATTACAATGATTTCTGAAGGATCATGTGAAACTGAAAACCAGAATAAATTGTATTTTACCAAATATATCCAAATAGAAAACAATCATTTAATATTACAGTTTCTGCTGTATTTTGGATCAAATAAATGCAGCCTTGTTAAGCAGAATATATATATTTTTTAAACATTAGAAAATCTAAAACTTTTGAATGGTAGTTTAGCCTATACCATGAAAACAACACAGAGCAGTGGTAAAAAAATAAAAAAACGGTGCAAAAGAGACTTTCAGGGAAAAAGTGCAAACAGGGACAGAGCAAGATGAACGAAAACGAATTATTTGAGCGCGCTTGCCGCGCGTCTACATTTAAAATAACGAACATGAGTGCGCAAAAGACACAACATATGAATGTCCCCTTAGTCAGTGGTTACATCAGCGTATCAGTCAATAAACGGGACAGTCATGTACGGGACATTTAGGCCCAATAAACGTGACATCTCGGCTAATACGAGACATTTGGCAACCCTACTTTTATATCATGCTGTGTTTAATATTATAGAGCAGGGGTCTCCAAACTCGGTCCTGGAGGGCCACTGTCCTGCAGAGTTTAGCTCCAACCCCATATAAACACACCTGAACCAGCAAATCAGTGTCTTACAAGACCCTAGTTAGACACTGATTAGCTAGTTCAGGTGTTTTATTGGGGTTGGAGCTAAACTCTGCAGGACAGCGGCCCTCGAGGACCGAGTTTGGAGACCCCTGTTATAGAGCATAAAAATATCCCCATGCCATACGTGTATCTTTATTTAGCATTAAAAGGTTGCCTACCTACTTCATATTTCAACATGTTTACGTTGATTTCACACATTTTAGTCTGGCAATAGTTCAACTAATAGCCTATGTAAAGTTTATACATCAATAACGCTAATATAAGTGAGAAGAAATGTTTTACCTTAAAAATTCTCATGTTAATATTACGATAAATCCCAGGTAAACTCACAGCGCGTCTTCCAAGCTCGATGAAAATCATAAGAATGATGAAGACGATTCTTTGTTTTGAGGTGATGGGGAGCGTTTACAGGTTTGCGCTCCTTCACGTGGACTATTTGCATGTGAATCGCTTTGCGCGTGCGTGGGTGAGGTCACATTAAAGATAATGAGGCTCAGCTGGAGGAACAGTGTCTCTCGCTGTTTTCATATGGATTACATAAACAGAGAATATATTTTTTTATATAATTACTTAATTTAAAAGTAGACATTCCAAGCTTTATAAAGAGATATCTGTCGTGTCTGTGAGGCAAGTTTTCTCTGAGTTCATTTTCAGACGCATTTCAGAATGGACATCACAGGGAGACGGGAGAACACGCATCCTGTTAGTTTTCTTTATTTAGTGAAAAGCACAACATTTAGTTTTTATTTTGAGTGTACACAAATAAAAGTAGAAACTTTAAGCTTTGTAAAGACATATCGTTCATGTCTGTGAGGCCAAAAATGACGGAGTATTTTAAGTTGTTTTACACCGTTATGAGGGAAAATCCAGCAAAACGCGCAGGTGCGTTTCTCGGGTTCTAAGGGTTAATGATAGAACTTTAGTAATTAGAACTAAAACTGTTGGCAACCATGAACTGAACTTTGGCCTGGTGGTGGTGCTTAAGATATTGTTGGTCATTCAGTGTTTCTGTAAAAAAATTGATAATAGTAATTATATTATATTATTAAAAGAGAATACTTATTCTACTACTAATAATAACGAATAATATATTATCAGAAGTAGAATAAGTAGTAGTATTACTAAGGATTGATGAGCTGCTGGGTTCATGAATGTTAATCACATTGTCAGCATTCGCTCAAACCGATTTGCTGAAATCAAAACAGGGACAGGAAAAGAGGAGCGCCAGCCAATGAGATTCCCGTTTGCGCATTAGTCCCGCCCACTACGGGAAAAAAAGCATATCTTCAGCTTGTTCTTAAAAGCTGAATAATTCTAAATGAACTCTGGTATTTTGACAGGAATATACAACAAAAAATAGTGTTAACATGTAGCACGTGAATTTTGCGTGGTATGTAAGACTCTCTTGTGTGTTTGTGTGTGTGAGAAACACGTGCTCAGCAAAGCGACTGCAAGTTGTGCGCCTTCACACTAGAGTTTACAGTACGTCAGATGAATCGAGTGTCCAGCGAGTTAAAATGTATCTATGCTAAACTTGTTCTTAGCCTCTAACACACACACTGGTGAGTAAAATCTAAGAATTTATTAGCCAAAACTCATTTCATCCATTTAAACAAATTCACCTTATCCATGTCATGCTGGGCTTAAATCTTCCCTTGCCTGTGTTTGTCGTTAACTGCAAACGTGAATCTAACTGAAGGAGAGTTGTTGGTTTTTTGTTTTGTTTTTTGTTTTGTAGTTGTTTGTTTCTGTAATGTGATTGTATTGTCTGTAAATCTGAAAATACTTTTTTTTATTAGTCAATGGCTAATGCTAGACATTATTTAGTCACCCAGAGTGAAGATTTACTCGCATTGTAGAGGGTTGCCTCTCCACTTCTTTTAAAATTAACTCTTTCTTTTCCCATTCTCTTGCAAATTCTTATTCTTTTCTTGCTCTTTGTATATGTTCCCTTCTATAGTTAAAGAGCTGCGGTTTTATTTTTCCTGATATATTAAAGTTTTGGTTGGCTGTATGAACTATTTTGAAAACATTTGAAAGTTTTGTGCACAGTGTTTTGAGAAAATTATTCACATTATTTGTAATTTATATGAAATGAATACAAAATTACAATCTGTTTAGGATAATTACAAAGTGTTCAGATCACTGTGTTAACTGTTTGGAGAACAGTGACCTGAGTTTGGAGAAATGTGTCAAATAGATTGAGGAAAAACTGTATTGTAGTAGCATTTTGTTAATTATTTTAAGGAAAACCATTTACCTCAGTATCTCCAGCTTACAGCTCTTCAGTCCATCAGAAAGAAGCTTCACTCCTGAATCCTGTAGGTCATTGTTACTCAGGTCCAGCTCTCTTATGACACAGTTTGGGGATTTTAAAACTGATGACAAACTCTCACAAGACTGAGCAGTGAGATTACATATGGAAAATCTGAACAAGAAAAACAGTAAATGCATACTGAATAAATTCAACAGAGTGATTTTTAGTAATTAACTAATGTAAAAAACATTGAAAGTATTTGGAGCTCAAACCTCAGTATCTCCAGTTTACAGCTCTTCAGTCCATCAGAAATAATCTTCAATCCAGAATCCTGCAGGTCATTGATACTCAGGTCCAGCTCTCTCAGGACACAGTTTGATGATTGCAGAGCTGAAGACAAACTTTCACAGGACTGAGCAGTGAGATTACTTCCACGTAGCCTGTGTAGAGAACAAAACAAACAGAGAGATCAATGTGTTTATTAGGTAGGGTTTATAATCTGGGGCCTGATGTATTAAAGTATAAAGAAATGTGCATATGTAATTTTCCATGCACATATCGGGATTTATACAAAATAAACTACGCGGACACATGTGCACACCTTACGGACACTCTAGACCAGGGGTATCCAACCCTGCTCCTGGAGAGCTACTGTCCTGCAGATTTCAGTTCCAACACTGCTCCAACACATCTGTCTGTAATTATCTAGCACCCTGAACACTGTGATTAGCTAGTTCAGGTGTGTTTGATTCAGGTTGGAGCTAAAATCTGCTGGGTGGTAGCTCTCTAGGACCCGGGTTGGACACCCCTGCTCTAGACCGTGCGTACACACTCTATTACTGGAGTGAGTGAAAAAATGAAGTAAACTGAACGATTTAAACTCTGTTTTACATCTGATATACACATTTAGATTAAATATGCCACACTCATTAATGGAGTTAAGCACTGAAATTACATGAAATCATTATCCAGAACTAATTTTTTTATATATTAATTTAAATGAAATAATTTGTAGTGGATGAGCTGCCTTTAATGTTTTAACTAGGGTTGAGTGATTGGCGCGTGATTATTCTGCTTTAAATTGTGTTCTAAATAGCAGAACTTGTGTTCTGTTAAAATATTTTCACGCAAATAATGATCAGTGATGCGCACTTGACTCTGTCCAAGTAGATGGCTTGGCAACAAAGACGGTATAATGACAGACACATAGGACTCTCTCTGTGATTGAACAGTCCATTGGCCGGTTCGAATAAGTCACAGTCCTGATGACACAGTCCTGTACAATCTCTGCTGTTGATATTGTGCACAGACAGTAGCCCAATCATAACCATTTTCATGGTCTTCCCAATATTATGAAAAGAAACATTGTATTTGAAGGATAGAGTTTGAAAAGAACGGTAAGATATGCATGTTTTATTTTTAAAATGTTTTGTCAGTGACATGCTGAGTCAGACAATTATTTACATAATTGCATAAATACATAATTTACATAATTGTCTATTTGTTTCCATTAAAAATCTATAGGCTAAACATCCTAAAATATAGGATGTTTTGATTTGTTTAAAGCAATTAAATACTATTTGGCCAGTGGAAAAGACTGAGAATAACTCTTCTCAGAAAACTTTCTCTGAAATGTATTTTATACAATTTTGATTTATTTATTCTAAAACAAGACACAGATACTGAATGAATTTTTAGGAATGTAATGTGATGGTACATAGTTGTCATGGTTGGTTTTGGGGTTTTTGTCATGTTCAAGTTTCATGTCTTTCATTTTGAAGTTTATTCACAGTCATGGATCATGTTTGTCATGTGATTTCCCTTGCCCTCATGTCATGTGCTCCCTTTGGTTCAACCACCGATCAGCGGCTGACTTGAAGCAGTGCATGCCGGTTAGAAATGTTGTCCGACTCGAGACAGCGGCGACGCCACGTGACAGTGACGTATGGCATCAAAGTACCGCAAGAGCGATTCGAGAGCAGTCGGCTAATACAGCCGGTGCAGTTTCTCCAGAGCGGCTGCACGAACTCTGATGATGACACAGCTGTTCAAATCAAAATCAAATCAATCAAATCACTTTATTGTCACACAACCATACACACAAGTGCAACAGTAGGTGAAATTCTTAGGTGCAGTTCCGAGCAACATAGTAGTCATGACATGACGTACAACATTTAAAGCAGCATCAGATTACACATCTGATGCGCCCACAATTACTCACAGCACAGTAAACTCTACAATAAACAATAAATAATTTACACAATGTGAGTGTAGTTCTCACAGCTTTAAACAATATACACATACTTACAATATACTTTTACTTTAAACAATATGCACTAAACATACATTAAACAATATACATTGCGCTATAATAATAATAATAATATACAATGTACAGTATACAATATTCACAAATAGACATCCAATGTACAATAGATACGCTATATGATAAATAAATGTGTATATAATGTGTGTGTGTATCTACAGTGGGTTGTGCGGAGTGATATTCTGTCCAGTGTGTGTTATGATCCTGATGGATCAGGAGTTAAGTAGTCTAATTGCTTGTGGGAAGAAGCTGTTCTGGAGTCGGCTGGTGCGTGTTCTGATGCTGCGGTACCGCCTGCCTGATGGCAGCAGTGAGAGCAGCCCATAGTTCGGGTGGCTAGAGTCTCTGATGATCCTCTGAGCGCTCTTCACACACCGCCTGGCATAAATGTCCTGGAGGGAGGGAAGCTCTCCTCCGATGATGCAGCTGGCCGTGCGCACTACCCTTTGCGGGGCTTTTCGGCTGCGGGTGGTACTGTTGCCGTACCAGGTGGTGATGCAGCCAGTCAGCAGGCTCTCGATGGTGCAGGTGTAGAAGCGTGTGAGGATGTGGTGGTTCATTCCAAACCTCCTCAGCCGTCGCAGGAAGAAAAGGCGCTGATGAGCCTTCTTCACAACGGCCTCGGTGTGGACGGACCATGAGAGTTCCTCTGTGATGTGGACACCGAGGAACTTGAAGCTGCTGACTCTCTCCACCGGTGCTCCATCGATGGTGATGGGGCGGTGTTCTCTCTCATTCCTCCTGAAGTCGACCACCAGCTCCTTGGTCTTGCTGACGTTGAGGGAGAGGTTGTGCTCCTGACACCACCGTGTCAGAGTGTGCACCTCCTCTCTGTAGGCCGTTTCATCATTGTCAGTGATGAGACCTACCACCGTCGTATCGTCAGCAAACTTGATGATGGTGTTGGAGCTGTGGGTTGCCACACAGTCATGTGTGTACAAGGAGTACAGGAGTGGGCTGAGAACACAGCCCTGAGGGGCTCCAGTGTTGAGAGTCAGTGATGAGGAGATGTTACTGCCCATTCTGACCACCTGGCGTCTGTTTGACAGGAAGTCCAGGATCCAGCTGCATAGCAAGCTGTTTTAGCCTAGAGCCCGGAGTTTCATGTCAAGTATGGAGGGCACAATGGTGTTGAATGCTGAGCTGTAGTCTACAAACAGCATTCTCACATATGTGTTCCTCTTTTCCACGATTGGCCAGATTCACCGCATGGCAGCGAGCTCACGTGTATTTCGTGTTTATTCTAAAACCTTCAGCTCCACTAATGCGCACAAATCTGTTTTTTTTTTTTTATAAAAGTAAAACCTCTTTTCATAAAATGCTGTTGCCCCTTGTTTGTTTAGTTGCTTCTATTGCTCTCCTCATTTGTAAGTCGCTTTGGATAAAAGCGTTTCCTAAATGATTAAATGTAACTAACTTTAACGTCAACCATGTCCCACACTTTATTTTCTCATTTATGCATGTTCTTTTTGTGTGCCTTGTGTGCTTGGAGATAATGCTAGTCATACATCCATGCTACAATATAGATTAGGGAAAATATCTGCTAGTCAGTAATGAAACAGATATTCATCCACATATTTGAACATAGTAAATGAGTGAATGTCAAACCTCAGTATGTTCAGTTGACAGTGTGAACTCTTCAGTCCATCCGAAAGAAGCTTCACTCCTGAATCCTTCAGGTGATTGCTACTCAGGTCCAGCTCTCTCAGATGGGAGTCTGATGATTGTAGAGCTGAAGATACAGTTTCACAGCATGTTTCATCAAGACCACAGCCGTCAAATCTGCCAAAACAGAACATTATATGTGAGATGGTGGTCCAGTGGGTTAAACCATGGAACTGATATGCAGAAGGTTTCTGGTTCGATCCCAGCGGTCAGGGGGATTGTCCCTGTAAGTCGCTTTGGATAAAAGCATCTGCCAAATGCATAAATGTAAATGTAAAATGTAAATTTACCCAGATTATTTTCTGATGTTCAGTGTTTTGCATAATCAGGACAGCCAGATATTTCACAAAGTATTTTGACATGCAGTTGTTTAGCGATGTAGAGTTAAACCTTTGATTAAACAGTGATCAGTGAAATTACTCACAGGGCTTTTGTGCAGCATCTCACAGCTGGAAGGAGTTTTGTGTTGTCGGCTTGTGATGACGTGAACCTCTTTGGGTTGAACTCATCCAGCACCTTCTCTGACAGCAGCAGTACATAGGCCAGCACTGTGCACATTGAAGATGAGAGTTCTCTTCCTGGATGTGCATCTGAACTGAGGTATCTCTGGACTTCCTCATATAATGAATGATCCTTGAGCTCAAGTAAGCAGTAGAATAGGTTGACTGAAGCTTCATCTGGGATGTCCTCATGTAGTTCTTGTTTAATGAATTCAGTTGTTTTTGTGATGCTCTCTCTGGTGTCTTCAGTGTGTGTGAAGAGGCCTTTGAGCAGGTTTTGATTGGATTCCAGTGAAATTCCCATCAGAAACCGCAGGAACAGGTCCAGATGTCCTCTCTGACTCTGCATGGCTTTATCAACTGCCTCCTCTAGTAGCTCCTGTAATGTGATATTTTCTTTGGGCTCATCAAAGAAGAACTGAAGCTCCTGCATGTCCTTCTTCAGGTAACAGAGGAACACATGCACTGCAGCGAGGAACTCTTGAGCACTCAGATGCATAAAGCAGAAGACCTTTTCTTCATTAAGTCCATCTTCCTTCTTAAAGATCTCAGCAATCATTCCTGTGAACTCAGTGTCTTTACTCACATCAATACCACATGCTTCCAGATCTTCCTCATCGAACACAATGTTTTCCTTCTTCAGTTGCTCAAACGCTAGCTTGGCTAACTTTAGTATCATTTTTCTGTTTGACTGTAAGAGCTTTTTACGTTCTCTTTCTGCTTTTCCATCATATTTCTGGTTCTTCATGTTCATCTGTATCAGCAGGAAGTGGATGTACATTTCAGTGAGTGTTGTGCTGATGTTCTCTGTAGTGTTCTTGATATCCTTGAGAATATTCTGAAGTACTGTGGCCGTGATCCAGCAGAACACGGGAATGTGGCACATGATGTAGAGACTACGAGACGTCTTAATGTGTGAGATGATTCTGGAGGCCTGAGTCTCATCTGTGATTGTGTTTCTGAAGTACTCGTCCTTCTGTTGGTCAGTGAATCCTCGCACCTCTGTGAACAAACCCACATATTCAAGAGGGATCTGATTGGCTGCTGCTGGTCGTGAGGTCACCCAGACGAGAGCTGATGGAAGCAGCTTCCCTTTGACCAGACTTGTGAACAGCACGTCCACAGATGATCTTTCCTCAAAACTGTCAGATATCCCGCTTTCAAAATTCAAAGGCAGGCGACTCTCATCAAGACCATCAAATATAAACGCTAGCTTATATTCCTCATATAACTTTTTTCCAGATTTTTCCAGGTCCTTCATTTGAGGATACAATTTCAGCAGAAACTCGTGGAGATTGAACTCTCTGTCTTTAATTCTGTTAATCTCTCTGAATGGAAGCAGGAACACACAGTCTATATCCTGATTGGCTTTTCCTTCTGCCCAGTCCAGGATGAACTTTTGCACAGAGACAGTTTTTCCGATGCCAGCGACTCCTTTGGTCAGCACAATCTTTTCCTCATTTTTTTCCTTTAATAATGTAAATATATAATTACATTGGATTGGTTTGTCCTGTGTTTTTTTCTGTTTGTTCTTGTAAGCATCATCAATCTTTAGAATCTCATGTTCCTGATTGACATCTTTCATATCTCCCTCTGTGATGAACAGTTCTGTGTACACAGCCTCGAGATGCACTTCTTTTTCTTTCTTGCAATCAAAAATACGTTCCACTTTCTTCTTCATGTTGTTTTTGTGATTTTCCAAAAAGGTTTTCAGAATCAAATCCTCTGTTATAAAAGATTGATGTAGGTGAATAAAACATTTTTTATTTATTTAAAAAAAGAAACATGGTGTGATGATCTGAAAATTCATTCAGCATATTGTAATTAAATTACTGTTGAAAGTATTACAGCCCCAAGGCCTCAGATCTTCCATTTAATTCACACTATCTTGATAAATATATTACACTCATGGAAGTGAACACCCTTAAACATTCAAGGCATCCATATACGTATATATATGTTTTAATGCCTAATTTGTAAACTCAGTACAGTGGACAGGGTTCATTGGTTAGTTCTGGTGATACATCACCCCTCACAGTTAACCTCCGTTCTAATATTAATGCCTCCCACCCTGACCTGGCAATGTTCAGATTTAAAAAGTCACAAATAATCTTACACTAACTCTGATTTATAAAAGTGAAAATTGTGAAAAACATCCGTTCATAGACTCTGCCTTTAGTGTGTTCACAGACATTTAGGATGAAACACACAGGTTTTCTGTACATTCGGCCCCTGGACTGGTGTCCAAATTCAAAATAGATCCGTTTAAATCACTTCTGAAACACTTTAAACAGGCTAGTTCAGACTGCACAGACTGACACTGAGCAATCACCAGATCACGTTCCTGCTCATGACAAACATGTTCAGTGTGTGAAAATAAACAGACCAACACTAACAGACTCCAACAGAACAAAACCTGAAGCTTATGTCTATTGGTGTTGGTCAACACTGTTGAGACTGTACCTTGCTCTTCTGTCAGTTTCTCTGCTGTCTCTGGGATTGTTTTTTGCTCTGTGAAGAGAGAGAAAAAAATGTGTAAAATATACAGATACACAAAAGAAAATACTGGAGCTAAAGCATGTCTGCCTATGAACACTTTGACTCCACAGCCCTCCATTTAGTTCTCTTCCTGAGTGTAATATAAGTCACCATTCACTTCATTATGCTCAGTCACCATAGAGAATATGTACGAGTGAAGAAATGTCACACAGCCTCTTTTGTATTTTTCCATAACCTCAGTGAAAAACAACTCCTTATATACTCGTTACAACCGAGGTATGCAGCAAAGCATTTGTGAAGCCACAACACGCACAACCTTGAGGCGGATGGGCTACAACAGCAGAAGGCCCCACCGGGTACCACTCATCTCCACTACAAATAGGAAAAAGAGGCTACAATTTGCACCAGCTCACCAAAATTGGACAGTTGAAGACTGGAAAAATGTTGCCTGGTCTGATGAGTCTGGATTTCTGTTGAGACATTCAGATGGTAGAGTCAGAATTTGGCGTAAACAGAATGAGAACATGTATCCATCATGCCTTGTTACCACTGTGCAGGCTGGTGGTGGTGGTGTAATGGTGTGGGGGATGTTTTCTTGGCTCACTTTAGGCCCCTTAGTGCCAATTGGGCATGGTTTGAATGCCACGGCCTACCTGAGCATTGTTTCTGACCATGTCCATCCCTTTATGACCAGCATGTGCCCATCCTCTGATGGCTACTTCCAGCAGGATAATGCCCCATGCCACAAAGCTCCAATCATTTCAAATTGGTTTCTTGAACATGACAATGAGTTCACTGGACTACAATGGCCCCCACAGTCCCCAGATCTCAACCCAATAGAGCATCTTTGGGATGTGGTGGAACGGGAGCTTCGTGCCCTGGATGTGCATCCCACAAATCTCCATCAACTGCAAGATGCTATCCTATCAATATGGGCCAACATTTCTAAAGAATGCTTTCAGCTCCTTGTTGAATCAATGCCACGTAGAATTAAGGCAGTTCTGAAGGCCAAAGGGGTCAAACACAGCATTAGTGCTGCTCCTAATAATCCTTTAGGTGAGTGTATGTGTATTATATGTATACTTTCACATGTTATTTGATTCTATTCTAGAACACTTGATGGTCATCTAATCACAATGTTACAGTGACTCAAAGAATCAAAGACTTTATATAAAGGGACTTTGATCGAATGCGTTTCTGATTTATGTTTCTGTGACTGAATGACGATACAGTGTGCTTTCTCATGTCACAA
Source organism: Romanogobio albipinnatus (assembly GCA_023566225.1). Classification (NCBI taxonomy): domain Eukaryota; kingdom Metazoa; phylum Chordata; class Actinopteri; order Cypriniformes; family Gobionidae; genus Romanogobio; species Romanogobio albipinnatus. The sequence continues at coordinate 58,578,859 of CM042246.1, read as the reverse complement.
GCTTTAAATATGTCACTTCGCTGCATAACGACTGCATAAAAGCGTCCAGCTGGATATAAACTAATACAAAGAGATGGTAACAAACATGACCTTAAACATCTGGATCAGACTTGCGTGTTTTGTCACGTCGTTTTAACAGCTTGAGGTACTAATGTTAGCATCCTCTTAGCCTCGACGGCATTAATGCAGCATCTCGTCAACAAATTAATAACTTTATAGTGATAGGAAAACTGTCACGGTCTGGATGGCTTAGAAAGCGCACAATTAAGGAGACGTTGATAGATGCAAAGCCTTTAATCAAAATAGCAAACTCAGAAGGTTCACAACCACGTTCACACAAACAATAACCAACGAGGACTGAACAGAATGGGGTGTATAAAGACACATAGTAAATGAGAACATTAAACGGGAACAGAACTAATCAGACACAACTAATGAGAACTAATACAGACACGACGAGGACTGAACAGAACAGGGAGTATATAAATACTAGTGCTGTCATAATTAGCGAGTTTAACGCATACAATTAATTTTTTCAGTTTAACGCGTAAAAAATATTTTATGCAATTAACGCAGCATCTATTTCATCTTTTGGCTTTCGTTAAATTATACGATCATTCATGCAAATGCTTTTAAACCATTACAGCATGAAAAGACAGAAGAGAACGCGCTGTCGATGAATGTCATGGGTGTGTCTCAATCAGCTCCCAAGTTTCCTAGGTGGTGAACAGAGGTGGAAAGTAACAAATTACATTTACTTGCGTTACTGTAATTGAGTCGTTTTTCAGTGTACTCAATGAATAAATCTAAATCATAAATCATATTATTCTTAAACATTTTAATACATGAATAATAAAAATAAGTTATTATAATAATTTATTGAATTTAGTTGATTAAACGTTTAATTGAAATTTGTAATTTTAATAAACAAAACAAATGGTTTCAAGTTTGTTATAATAAAGCATTTGTTCAACCAAAAAAACCTGTTTACATTCATTAAACTGTTAATAAAAATAACCATCATTTAATAATACAGTTTATTTATTAAATAGTTGTTTAATACCGTGATTACAACCCTACATGGGAGAGTCCCCCATCCTTTTTACTTTTAACTTTTACTCTAAGTACATTTGACTTGTACTTAAGTAAAATTTCTAAGAAGTAATAGTAGGCCTACTTTTACTTGAGTAGAATATTGTACTACTCTTTCCACCTCTGGTGTTGAATCAGAGAATCGTGTACATGAATGTGGCCAACTCCCTGATTGGTGCCCTGACTACTGCACTAGGGAACAGATTGAGACGCACCTCTTGTCTGAAAGACACGTGCCAGAAGTTCTCTTCGCACGAACAATAACACACAGAATTATGCCAAAATGCCCATTTTGTCCAGTATTCTCATAAGATCAGTCTTAAATGATTTAAATAACATCTTAAATGAACTTAAAAGAGTTGTGGAGATGATGAGATGTGATTGACAGCATGTCAGATCCGCGTCATGTTGACAGGTCTTAAAGGAACAGCAGCCACTAATGATGTCATTAATGTTCATCACAGAACAAAGGTAACAGAGAAAAGTGTAGCTGTAATAAGGAGTTATTCTATATTTAATGTATTATTTATGCAGTGCAGACTGTTTGATACCTTTATTCAATTTCTGTATATTTCCTGCCAGTTAGACAGGTAAATATGACATTTATTATAATGGGTTTATGTAAAGATTGTTTTAAGTTCACTTGAAATTGGTGTAGCTTTTAATTATACTGTAATGAATGTTTAATGTATATCATTAATGACAGCATCAGACATCAGTAGCAGTTTTAGTATCAGTGATACTAGCTTTCATAAAAAGATGCCATTGCAACAAATATTTCAAATATACTGTATTTAAGTTGTTTCTACGCCAATTTGGAGAGTAACTGTGAAATCATTACAATATAAAAATATAAAAAACGCAATGTTTTTAATCGTGATTACTTACGGAAAAACGATTAATAAGCGATTCATTCATTATTATTATTATTTTTTCAACTCTTCAGCATTTTTGAACTGATACAGTTCAACTCACTGACTCAATGCTCTGGTCACTGCGGTCTTCAAGTTATCAACACACTGAATCTGTCCTACTAAAATGACCGGGAGTAATATGATCATCAGAGCACTGTGTGTAGAGGATTTGCTACTGTAATAATGAAATGCACAAGGAAAGGGAACATGTTTTAAAATTGTTATTATTACATTAAACAATGTTCATTGAAACAAGCCGTTCATAAGAATCACTGAATGAAAACAGGAAATGTGGGTCTCATTTCATTGGAAATCATTTGAATTGGAAAAGTAATAGAGGTGTGATGGTTCGAGAGTCAAATGTGCACGGCCGCACAGGCATTTATTATGGTGTGGAGCAGAGCGAGCGGTTGTGTGTCTCGAATCCTCTCACGGAGGAGCGACGACAGGGAAGGTCACAATGTTGTGTTTTGTTTATGTTTTATTATGTCATCCGTGAGGAGTGATATAAATCATAATGTGATTTTGTAGAAATTGTAATCAGGTGCTTGAAAAAAAGTCCCCATTCAAATGTCTTTACATGAAGGACCCGATCATGGAGCAATGCGTTAGTGTAGAGTAGTTATGTGTTTGTTTTAGTTAAATAAACTCTTGTGCACATTCGTACGAGTTGGTTCTGGTCTGCTTCTAAATTAATTGTCACTTTAACGAATTGATCATAGCTACGAGCTAAGAAAGAGTTATTTTTCTGAAAATATCCTTTCTGAAGAGTTGATAGACAATCAGTCCTGAATGTTCGCTGGACCAACAGATTCATTGATTGTAATATTAATTCAGTTACATGAAGTGAACTGATCCAAATATTTATAATTAATTTTAACAAGTTATGATTCATTATTAATATTTCCCCTTTGAGCTAATTTGTTACATATACTTACATAAGTTTCTAGATTTCAAAGTGTGAGTGTCTTAACATTTGTATGTAATTATTTTTGCACTTTTACCATTTGAATACTGAAAAACAGCTTTATAATAATAAACTAGTAGTGTAATGCTATTGCAATGTTCTTGATGCACACTAAAATGAAGCTTCAAATATGTTCAAGTATGAAAAGTATATTTTAAATAAATACACTTCACTAAATGTACTTGTTGTTCCATTTTAGCACAATTTAATATATTAAAATATATTACAAATATAAACAAAATTGGTCTTAAAGTTTATTATGTGTATTTCAAGTTGTTTAAAAAGTTGTTTAAAAATATACATTTAATCTATTAGGTAAACAAATAATTAGGTAAATTCATGACATATATCCAGTGGTGTAATGTAACTAAGTAATAATACTTTGTTACAGTACTTGAGTATTTTTTGGAAGAATCTGTACTTTACTTGAGTTTTTATGTTTCTGTCAACTCTTTTCCTCCGATACATTTCCAACATAAAATGTATACTTTTAGTCTGATACATTTCCCCAAAGCATTTTCGATACTTACTATGCCTACTAAATAAATTCGGAAGACTGCAAGCAAGCATGTGCAAACGAGTGCTCGCACAAGCGCGGTTGATTTAATTTTCTGTGCGTCCGTTGCTATGGGGGCTGACATATCGTGACGTTTTTCGGCGTGTCTTGAGTGTTCACACCCAAGCGATTTTCACTGGCGATGCGCCGAGTGAACGTGCAAATTCAGTAGATAGCGCTCCCGGTACACAAGGTGGTGCTGCGGCACTTTACGCTTCTGACACTCGCTTATCATTTACATTTACATTTATGCATTTGGCAGACGCTTTTATCCAAAGCGACTTACAGTTCCTTATTACAGGGACAATCCCCCTGGAGCAACATGGAGTAAAGTGCCTTACTCAAGGACACACTGGTGGAGACCACTGGGATCAAACCAGCAACCTTCTGCATATCAGTTCAGTGGTTTAACCCACTGGACCACCATCTCCACCATTATCACACAGAAGAAGAAGAGAGACAGTATTTACATGCTTGCCAAAACCATAGACATATTATGTCTATGGCCAAAACCATTCACACACTTTTTGCTAACTGGCAAGCAGCATTAGCAGTTCATCTTCTTCTTTGTCTACTTACTACTTCTTCATCGTATCAGTGTGTGCTCGGCTTGAGCACCACCAAGTCGTGTTTTACTGTAATTTCAGCAGCTCCAGGCATGTGAACAAAAGCGCCGATCTCATTGGTCGGCCAGTTTTTAATGCGCCGCGTCAAAATAAAAAATCGACCGAGGCGTTTTTTTTTTTAAATTACCCTTTTACGCCTGGCGTTTTGCGCATCGGTGTGCGCACTCACATTGGTGCCCTTTGTTTAGTCACGAGGTGTTAAACTTCAGCGATAAACACACGCGAAAATCGTCCCGGTGTAAACAGGCCGTTAAACAGATAACATAACAACAAAATGATATGTTATACACTACAGTACATGTTTTCCTGTCACTATAAAGTCATTAATTTGTTGACTAGATGCTGTATTAATGCCATCGAGGCTGAGAGGATGCTAAAGTACCTCAAGCGGTTAAAACAACGTGACAAAAACACGCAGGTCCGATCCAAATGTTTAATGTTACATTTGTTACCATCTAGCCTATTTGCATTAGTTTATATCTATCTGGATGCTTTTATGCAATCGATATGCAACGAAGTGGCGTATTTGAAGCTAGTGACATGAGAAATCAAACTGTATCCTCAGAAACATAAACAAATCAGAAACTGTATCGTAACATATTTTGGTTAGATAACCATCAAGTGTTCTAAAGTAGAAGCAAATAAAGTGTGAAATATACATATAATATACATATACATTGACTATCATAGTAGGGGAGAAAATACTATGGTAGTCAATGGTTGCTCTACTCATACATGTTTGGAACAACTTGAGGGTGAGTAAATGATGGCAGAATTTTCATTTTTGGGTGAACTATGCCTTTAAGTACGTTTAATATGAACAAAAATACTTTTCATACTTAAGTACAATAAATAGTTATTAATAATTAGTTAATAAGTACAATAATTAGTTGTTTGAAGTTGTAAATTATTTTTATATTTCCAGTCATACGACATAAAAATTAAAATGTTACTGCAAAGTGTACAATTAAGAATCAAATCACGCAGTAGGCTATGGTAAATGAGTGCATGTTCTCCAGTAAAGTGCAGATGTAATGTGTAAGCAACAACTCCACCATAACAAGAACAGCAATGTACAGTGAGTCATCACCAAGGTTTCTTCCATATTGATAGGGAACAAAGACATCTGTGCGTTACCCTGATCATACGGAATGGATTCCCCTTCGGGGAAAACCCCTTGGCATTCAGCCACCACTGCAGGGGTCTCATGTACAGCAGGCCAAAAAGTATTACATTGGACGTAGCTGCCATGAGCCCCAGCAGTCTTTGAAACTGCTTTACAGTGACGTTGAGGCCTAGCTTCATGCTGGAGACCATCGCCCGTATGGACTCCACGCATGCGGGAGACATTTGTGCCCGCATCGTCGTCGAGTCCCATACTACCCCCAGGAACGTGGTCCTCTGGGAGGGCATCAACACGCTCTTTTTCATGTTGAGTCTCAACCCCAAGCTTTGAATATGGCCAAGGACGACATCTCGATGCCGAACTGCCATCTCTTGCGACTGAGCCAGTATAAGCCAGTCGTCGATATAGTTCAGCACACGGATACCCTGGAGTCTCAGAGGAGCCAGAACTGCATCCACTTCACTTGGTGAATGTGCGAGGGGAAAGAGCTAGGCCGAATGGAAGAACACGATATTGGAACGCTTCGCCCCGAAAGCGAACCTCAGGAACTTCCTGTGTGCAGGACTGATGGAAATATGGAAGTATGCGTCCTTTAAATCTATCGTGACAAACCAATCCTCGGACCGAATTTGATTCACGATGATAAGAATCGTGAGCATCTTGAACCTGAACCTCCTCAGAGACCGATTCAAGTACCTCAGATCTAAAATTGGGCACAGACCCCTGTCCTTTTTGGGAACTATAAAGTACCGACTGTAGAACCCCGACTCCCTGTCTGGTGGAGGAACACGCTCTATGGCCTCCTTTACCAACAGGGACTGTACTTCCTGTTCCATTACCCGAGCCCGCTCTGGGACCACTGCAGTCCAGATCACCCCACTGAATCTTGGTAGGCTGTGGCCGAACTGCAGTCTGTACCCTTTCTCTACAGTGCGCAGGACCCATGGCGAAACATTTGACAGGCGTTACCACGCCTGGAAGAAATCTACCAAGGGAACCAGTCGCTCGAGACTTACCTTGGGTGTTTTTTGAATACCATTCTCGACCCTCTGAAGCGGCTGACCGGCAGGGAGAGATCGTGGATGATTTTCGGTGTGCGGACGCCATCGCTGCCTGCCCGAAACCCCTCGGGGCGGACGAGGTAGCGCGCGTAGGCTTGAAACCGATGTGGCCCGAAGCGTCATTGATGGCGGGATTACCACATCAATTTCCAAAGGCCTCAGCCGCTTCTACCCGGAGGGGACAGCCCTCAGAGGTGCTACCACAGCTAGGACCTCTTTCCCGCAGCCTTCTTAGCCTGAAGGACGGCCCTCAGGTCGCCCTTCTGCTGAGCCGGCTTTGGGCGAGAATGCCGCCTCTGTTGCCAAGCTCCCTTCTCACTACAGTCGCTTCCTGCATTTCTAATGGCCAGCTGATGTTTAGTCTGGCCACCACACGAGTCACAACCTCGACAAGCTCCTCATAAGTGGGCACGTGAGGTGCCGAGTGAGCCTCAACGTAACCCGCCTCGATGCTGAGCACATCCACATCCTCAGATGCGGATAGCTTAAACATCGGACCCTCCTCCAGAGCAGAAGAAGCCGCAGCACGGGATTCTGCACGGGGAGGAAGGGCATCAGAACTGTCTGATGATGATTGGGAAAGTGCCTCAGCAGTCCCAATCTTACCAGCCAGTTCCCATTGCGATCCCCACGATCTAAACCGCCGCGCCGCCTCAACGGCCGCGGGACCTGAACCGTGGGGAACGCGAGCCTGACCGGCCTCGTCAAACACGGCCAGGCGGGAGCGCAGCACTTTGATGGGGAGTGCTTCACAGTGCTCACAGCTAGCTCCCTCGAGAGCTAACCGAGCGTGCTGCGCTCCCAAACAGTTCACACACATAGAGTGCGTGTCCCCACCCGTGATGAAACGAGGAAAGGGGTGCACACACTGCTTGAACTGCTGACTCGTCATTCTTTCTCTTTCAGACAATTTAAATTAAACACAGTCAGTTTCTCTCACACACAGCACACAGCACATTTGCTGAAGAGCGAAAAAGCTAGCACTTGTGACTCAGCGTCCCTTTATACTTCCGGGTATGCCGTCACATACTACGTCATGACGTAGCAACAATCAAGATCGGTCTTAGTTTCATTCATGCTTCAGACGCGCAACGCTGAGGGCGTTCCCAAAAATGTTGTTCCGCCGCAGTCCCTCGAAAGGGAACTCCAGCAATTTGAGCGGTGAGTGGATTCTAGCTTAAACACCTCTGGCCATTGCGTTCAAGAGATCAACAAAGTCTGTGATTGGCTAAATTTCTCACTGCTGTAAAAACACACTGTAAATAGCAACATTTCACGTTCTCCAGAGTGCAAAATAAAAAATGCAATGTGCAGTGTCTACCAAATAATTGTAATATTATATTTTTAGCATATTGCAGTATCAATTGAGTGTGCTCTTGCTTTAGTTTCAGGGTGCTTATATTTAAATTTGACTTTCTGATGTTTTTTTACCCATGTTTTAATTTTATTTTTACAAAAAAGAATTTGTGATCAAACATTAATTGGCGAACCCCCTGCAGTATCGCTGCGGACCCCTGGTTGAAGACACTTTGGTTTAAATTTCTGCATTACATTCTTTGTTCTAATTCCTTCCAGAACATTTATTGGATTGGCACCATTGGACTCAGATCAACTTCACCGACATTATTACCATTTCATACCTCTAGCACACCAACCTAGACATGAGATTGTATTAGGGTTAGGTTAGGTTTATTGAAATGGGCCTTTGCATGTACAAGTTGCTTGCAGAAGTTTTAATGAAGGATTGTAACCCCCAGGGGTCAGAGGTCTTGCCAGTGATACCACCTCGGTTTTTTTCTTACTAGTGCGAAAGAGACTCAAAATACTCCATCGATTTTGGACATACAGATAAGAGTTTTACATCATTCAAGATTGTGAAATGTCTTCTTTTGTTTTTGTACACACATTTAATGGACGATATGGACTAGTGTCTGTTGTATTATGTTTTTATAAGCGCCATATACAGTGAATGTTATGTGCATTTTCATTCAGCACGTCTCCTTCACTTGTTCCAATGTTGTCTTCTCATCCATGTTAGGCTTGTTTTAGAGTGCACATTCATTATTAATCTTAAGCCTGATGAAAGCACCTTTGTTAATGTTTCTTGTCACGTTACATTGACAGTTACAAATGGCAACAAGTAACTTATAACCTATATTTCCAGTTAAAAATAGCAAAATTAGACTAAAGTTTACTACTTTGAAAAAAATACCTACATGGTGAGTATTGCCCTGATTATAAGGTAAGATTAAAAAAAATGAATGTGCTTAAGATTAATAATGAATGTGCACTCTAAAACAAGCCTAACATGGATGAGAAGACAACAACGGAACAAGTGAAGGAGACGTGCTGAATGAAAATGCACATAACATTCACTGTATATGGCGCTTATAAAAACACAATACAACAGACACTAGTCCATATCGTCCATTTAATGTGTGTACAAAAACAAAAGAAGACATTTCACAATATTGAATGATGTAAAACTCTTATCTGTATGTCCAAAATCGATGGAGTATTTTGAGTCTCTTTCGCACTAGTAAGAAAAAAACCGAGGTGGTATCACTAGCAAGACCTCTGACCCCTGGGGGTTACAATCCTTCATTAAAACTTCTGCAAGCAACTTGTACATGCAAAGGCCCATTTCAATAAACCTAACCTAACCCTAATACAATCTCATGTCTAGGTTGGTGTGCTAGAGGTACGAAATGGTAATGTCGGTGAAGTTGATCTGAGTCCAATGGTGCCAATCCAATAAATGTTCTGGAAGGAATTAGAACAAAGAATGTAATTGCCATTTGCCATTTGTAACATGGGTTAAGGTTAGGTTTAGGGATAGTTTCAGGGTTAATATCTAGTTATTACCCAGTTATTGTATTTACTATAAGTACATAGTATGTGCAAGGGGAACAGGACTGTAAAATAGAGTACTACTGTTCTCAGAACAACATCCTGAAAGAATGACAACTGCAATACTCCTACGGCCCACAGTTTGTGCAGTATTGGCCTAAGTGTTACTATTATGCTAATAATGGTTCACCTGGTTTTGCTGCTGTCGTCTCCAAGCATTTTTGTTGATCTGTGAGGAGAAAGAAAAGATAAATATAGAATGATAGAAATAAACAGAAGGGTAACACTTTAGAATAATGGTCATTAGTTAACATTAGTTAACTACATTAGTTAACATTAACAAAGATTAATAAACGCTTTATAAGTGCAGTTCATTATTAGTTAATGTTAATTTCAACATTTACTAATCTTGTTAACATTAGTTAATGCAATGTGAACTAACATTAACAAATCACGAACAGTTGTATTTACAGTATATTAACTAACGTTAACAAAGATGAACAAATACAGCAACAAATGTACTGCTCATGGTTAGTTCATGTTAGTTAATACTGTACATTAACTAATGTTAACTAATGACCATTATTCTAAAGTTTTACCAACGGAAGTTAAAGATAAATATTAAGTGAGATATTTCTTCATATCATTATAAAAGTGTGTCAACTAGATGTGTTGAAAGTCTTCCCTCTGTAACAGGTACAATATCTGTAAATGACTCTAAACTCTTGTGAAACAGGCTAACCCTGTAAGTGACAGGGATGATAATTCAGAGGTTGTGTGTTAACGTCCTGCATGTTCTATTCCAGAAGTTGTACTCTGACTGTTTGCATTGTAATTAGTGTATTGTCAGCTTTGGATTGCAGCTGTAGTTACCTTTATATTTGTGCTCTAACTTTTGAGCCAGATGGTTTTCTTTCATCTTTCTCAGGATGTCCAGTGTGATCTTAACAGCACCTTCTGGTTGATAACGGGCCTCCATCAGATCCACTGTCCCAGTGGCATTTGCCTTCTCCAGATCAGCAGTTGAAACACGACCATCATTCTTTAAGTGCCATTGAAACTTCTTCAGTTTGTCACTGACTAGATTCTCCAGTGTCTCCAGAAGCTGCTCTTTAATATCCGCCATCTTCTGTCACTGACTGATTTCTGCTGGATAGTAAAAAAGGTGTCCTTTTACCACACTAGAACTACAACACTGAGAACAGCAGTTCTACAAACATGATGATGGCCTTATACCAGGGGTGTCCAAATCCTACTGTCCAGCAAAGTTTAGCTCTAACCCCAAGTAAACATACCTGAACCAGCTAATCAAGGTCTTATTAGGCAAACTTGAAACCTCTAAGCAAGTGTGTTGAGGCAAGTTGGAGCTAAAGGGATGCTTTTCTCAAAAGCATTATAAGCCTAAGTTGGTGGTAGAACAATTTCTAATAGTGGTCTTCCAGTTTGGACACACATTCTCAATACTGTACTGTATGTTAGTATTTAAACTAGGGTGCAAATAATATCTGACTGAAGTAAGAGGAAGGACTTCATTTTTTTCCCTAATTGTTTATTAAACAGGTATATAGAGATGTGGTGAAAGTTTATCAAATCAACAATAGCTCATTAAACAACACTCTGAATTACTGGACATTACTGGACGTCTCGGTTACGTATGGTAACCCTCGTTCCCTGAAGGAGGGAACGGAGACGTACGTCGGACGTACCAACGAATTGGGATCACTTCTGGGAGCCCCTATCAGCTTCGAGCTATATAGAACCGGCCAATGAACATTGGCGTGCGAGATTTGAATCTCGCGCTCCGCCCCGCGCCGCGGGTATAAACAGGAAGCGAGAGCGAATGCGCGCTGTTTTTCACTTCGGAGCCGAACTTAGTGACTCGGCCATGCAGTGATGGTACAGCAACTGTGGCGACAGGACGTACGTCTCCGTTCCCTTCTTCAGGGAACGAGGGTTACCACACATAACCGAGACGTTCCCTTTCAGTCGGTCACGTTCGACGTCTGACGAATTGGGATCCCTTTGGAAAACGCCACAGTTACTACCACTTCCAGCGCCCAGCGATGAGACCTTCTGTTAGCAGGCAGGGAAATTCACGCAGGGAGAGTCAAAAAGCTGCTGTTCCGTAAGACCCATTCAGCTGACTTGTTGGATAACGCTGGGAGAGCGTGCCCATGGAGGCCGCTGCGGAAGCCACATCATGCCCGGAGGGAGTTACCATGTGGAGAATACACGTATGGGCTGGTCGTGGGCAGCACAACATACGGAAGTCTCAGGGATGGCCCCGGCCATTTAGAGGCAGGGGAACAACACCTTACTGATATGGCAGAGCGGACTCTGCCAATGGATAGACACGGGCTCGCCGTACCGTGGAGGACACACACATGGGACCGCCGTGGGGGTCACAACATATGGAACCCAGTCACGCCAATGTTCATTGGCCGGTTCTATATATAGCTCGGAGCTGATAGGGGCTCCCAGAAGGGATCCCAATTCGTCTGTACGTCCGACGTACGTCGAACGTGACCGACTGAAAGGGAACCGAAACTAAGATGTCCTAGCCTCTGCCGGTCTGTTTACCCCTTTAACTAACCCTTTACAAACAACCATTATGGCAATACAGGGCTCAAGAATGAGGACTACCTGATGGAGCCAGATGAAAGCTGCTCAGCACAGTTGACAGAATCAAGGGCATCATGCACATCATGTATTTGAGGGGGCACTATTTAGGGAGGGTGTCAGGATTTGAGGGTTGCAGCAGATGAAATAAAGAGACGGATTTAGGTACAGCAGTTAAAATTTAATAACTGGATTCAAAGAAAACAAAATACTCTCACAAATAACTTCAAAAGGGGAAGGGCGAGGGGGTGACAGCAGAACTGCTTGTGTTTTTATGTGGAACCGCCAAATAAAAATAACTATTATTATTTACACTCACCTAAAGGATTATTAGGAACAGCATACTAATACTGTGTTTGACCCCCTTTGGCCTTCAGAACTGCCTTAATTCTACGTGGCATTGATTCAACAAGGAGCTGAAAGCATTCTTTAGAAATGTTGGCCCATATTGATAGGATAGCATCTTGCAGTTGATGGAGATTTGTGGGATGCACATCCAGGGCACGAAGCTCCCGTTCCACCACATCCCAAAGATGCTCTATTGGGTTGAGATCTTGGGACTGTGGGACGGCCATTTTAGTCCAGTGAACTCATTGTCATGTTCAAGAAACCAATTTGAAATGATTGGAGCTTTGTGACATGGGGCATTATCCTGCTGGAAGTAGCCATCAGAGGATGGGCACATGCTGGTCATAAAGGGATGGACATGGTCAGAAACAATGCTCAGGTAGGCCGTGGCATTTAAACCATGCCCAATTGGCACTAAGGGGCCTAAAGTGTGCCAAGAAAACATCCCCCACACCATTACACCACCACCACCAGCCTGCACAGTGGTAACAAGGCATGATGGATCCATGTTCTCATTCTGTTTACGCCAAATTCTAAATCTACCATCTGAATGTCTCAACAGAAATCCAGACTCATCAGACCAGGCAACATTTTTCCAGTCTTCAACTGTCCAATTTTGGTGAGCTGGTGCAAATTGTAGCCTCTTTTTCCTATTTGTAGTGGAGATGAGTGGTACCCGGTGGGGTCTTCTGCTGTTGTAGCCCATCCGCCTCAAGGTTGTGCGTGTTGTGGCTTCACAAATGCTTTGCTGCATACCTCGGTTGTAACGAGTGGTTATTTCAGTCAAAGTTGCTCTTCTATCAGCTTGAATCAGTCGGCCCATTCTCCTCTGACCTCTAGCATCAACAAGGCATTTTGGCCCACAGGACTGCCCCATACTGGATGTGTTTCCCTTTTCACACCATTCTTTGTAAAGCCTAGAAATGGTTGTGCGTGAAAATCCCAGTAACTGAGCAGATTGTGAAATACTCAGACCGGCCCGTCTGGCACCAACAACCATGCAACGCTCAAAATTGCTGAAATCCCCTTTCTTTCCCATTCCGACATTCAGTTTGGAGTTCAGGAGATTGTCTTGACCAGGACCACACCCCTAAATGCATTGAAGCAACTGCCATGTGATTGGCTGATTAGATAATTGCATTATTGCATTGAACAGGTGTTCCTAATATTCCTTTAGGTGAGTGTATAATTAAACTTTACTTTAGCTTCCACTGTAACAATTACTACAATGTCATCATATCCAATTATTAACGCATGTACTGCCACTATTCCAGAATATTAGGCCTATAAGTCCTGCGTCGATTCAGTCTTAAATATATTTTGTAGCTCATAGAAACAAACAAACTTAAAGCATATAAGTACTGACACCGCAAGGCAAACTGCACTTTATGTACAGAGTATTTTATTGTAAAAATTGTCATAAATTGCATTAATATTATTTAGGTCCACTAATACTGGTAAGATTTTTACAAATGGAGGGAGGCTGAAATTGTTGAGGAGCATAGGTGAGTTGGCTATGTATATATAGGCCTCCTCTCATGCTGATTGGATAGGCAATTGAATCAGAGTGAACTGAATGAATACATCAGCGATCACTGCCTGCACAGCCACAGGTCAATGCCTTCTTCACCTCTTTGGCTTGCCCAATGACATATCATATGAACAGACAGAATGTCTCAGTTGAGGATCTTTTTTTAATTTCAGTTTCTTTTATTGTGGATTCTTTGCAACTTGTAAGTAACCATGTTAAGTAATCTGTGATCAGGGATTATTTTGATATGTACGGACTCATGTACTGTCAGACATTCTTTGATGCATAAGCTGCAATAAAACCATTTTGCAACAATTAATTAAGCCAGTGACAAAACAGTCAGCTTCACATTGCTCCTCTTAGTGGTATGGAAATAATGTATATAAAGCAAGAAAGAACACTATTTTTATGGCCGAAGAAGAAGAAAAGGTCTGAAGAGACAAAGACAAAACCAAGTTGGAGTGAAGTAGTATACAGTACAGTATTTCATACACAGAAAAACAAAAGCTAATTGCATTTCACCAGCACAAATGTAAATGTAAGCCAGCATGGATGTCCACTCAGACGTATGGTCACCTATACTCACATAAGATCCTCTCCCCTCTAAGTATGACCTGAACCCCTTCAAACCCCCTCGCATAACAGCCCTTAATCCTGCCTTCATCGACACATTTGGGCACAAAGGTCTCAGGTGGGATCCCAAATTTTTTTTTTATAAAGGTTATATCACCATCTTTGATCAAATAAATTCTATCAATGTATGTCTTTGTATATGAATTAGTATTAATTTATTTATTTACCTCTAAAAGTACCATATTTTTTTATGTAAAATATGCTTATTTTTGTTATATTTACTATTGCTTTAACTTCAGTAAAAAAATTTATCATTCCACCTGGTGACCTATGATGGTATAAAATATTTTGATAAAGCTAAAATATCAATAGCCACTAGATGGCAATAGAACTCAATGGCTGCATGTGGGCTGAAGTCTGTAAACCAATGTTTTAACAACCTTAACCTCTTACGTTTTAGATTTTATCACAAGTTACAATTGTAGAATGTTTTAAGAACCATTTGTGTTGGGTGAGACTATACATAGATGCCAAAATATGCTTACAGACAATTATGACCATGCTATGGGACACTTTTTAGACAAAAAACAATGCATTCACAAAAAAGACAGAGAGAAAGAGTAAAGGGAGGCTAAAGTCAGTTCAACATTGCAAACATGGATTCAAAGCTCCAGCACACCAGCGGGTGAATCCTCATAGAGCATGGGTCTTCAACCGGGGGTCCGCAGCGGCACTGCAGGGGTCCGCCAATTAATGTTTGATCACAAATCATTTTTTAATAAAAAAAAATTATAACATGGGGAGAAAACATCACAAAGTCTAATTCAATTATAAGCACAAGAGCAGAGCACCCCCCGTTTATACTGTAACAGATTTGGCAAACATTGGGTTTGATTTTGCGCTCTGGGGAACGTGAATCATTCCTATTCACAGCGTGTTTTGCAGCGGTGAGAAATGTAGCCAATCAGAGACATGCTCGAGGATCTCTGGAACGCAATGGCCAATCGGAGGTGTTTAACCCTCTAATGCATGAATTATGTTTTTGCGCTTAAAAAATATTTAATCTTATTTTCTGGAAGATTTAAGATAACAGATTAACAAAATAATAAAAAATATAAAATCAACCCCCCCCTCTCAGAAGATTTGATTATGTTGCCCCAGGTTAACTCTATGCAGTATAGGAAGTAAATCACAGAGAAAAATATAATATTGTCTTAACATATATTAGGAAAATCAAGAGGGAACTGGTACTCTTTTCAGTGGAAAATGTGTTTCAAATATTGAATTAGGGCATTTGGCTACTTCAAATACTCTAAATTGCCAACAGTTTTGGGACGCCTGCCTTTACATGCACATGAAATTGAATGCCATCCCATTCTTAGGGTTTAATATGGAGTCGGCCACCCTTTGCAGCTCTAACAGCTTCAACTCTTCTGGGAAGGCTTTCCTCAAGGTTTAGGAGTGTGTTTATGGGAGTTTTTGACCATTCTTCTCGAAGCGCATATGTGAGGTCAGGCACTTATCACTCATCCGTGTCTTTATGGAGCGATGCTTTGAGCACTGGTCAGTCATGTTGGGACAGGAAGGGGCCGTCCCCAAACAGTTTATTTAAAGTTTATCCCCCAGCATGAAATTGTCCAAAAAGTCTTGGTAGGCTGAAGCATTAAGAGTTCCTTTCACTGGAACTAAGGGGCCAAGCCCAACCCCTGAAAAACAACCCCACCCCATAATCCCCCCTCCACCAAACTTTACACCTGGCAAACCCAAACCGCCAAACCCAGACTCGTCCATGGGATTGTCAGACAGAGAAGCGTGATTGGTCACTCAGAGAACACGCCTCCACTGCTCTAGAGTCCAGTGGTGGCGCACTTTACCCCACTGCATCCCACGCTCTGCATTGCACTTGGTGCTGTAAGGCTTGAGCTGCTCGGCCATGGAAACCCATTCCATGAAGCTCTACGTTTAAGGACTACGTAAAACTTTCCGTTTCCTGAGGGGAACGCTGTGCAGTAGAGGGTTAAGTTAGAATCCAATCCACTCACACGGATCAAAACGCCAGAGTTTTTATTCAGTGCTGACTTCTGCTTGCTATTGGGAATTCTCTCATCTCATTCTCTCATTCTCTCATTCTCTCATCTCATTCTCTCATCTCATTCTCTCATCTCATTCTCTCATCTCATTCTCTCATCTCATTCTCTCATTCTCTCATTCTCTCATTCTCTCATTCTCTCATTCTCTCATCTCATTCTCTCATCTCATTCTCTCATCTCATTCTCTCATTCTCTCATTCTCTCATTCTCTCATCTCATTCTCTCATCTCATTCTCTCATCTCATTCTCTCATCTCATTCTCTCATCTCATTCTCTCATCTCATTCTCTCACAAAGACACGATGCAAGTAAGAGATTCATTCTTTAGTGTAAACAGCTTTACTGATTTTGATGGAACGATATGAGATTGTGAACTGAGATGAGTGACAGCTTAATTGTGATTGTAAAGTGAGGCTCTTTTGAGGTTATGAGGTTGAGCACATGAACATCAGCACAACTCGTCATTATGATTTTGGTATCTTTGGGTTTTCTTGAGACTTTGTGAGTTTGGATCGTGACGGTGAGAAAACATGTGGATGCAGAATCTGCCCTAGAGCAAAAAACAACTACAATATGTTTTTAAAATAGGCCTACATTTATTTCATACTAACTATACTACAAACCCATTATTATATTTACTGACATACATTTACTAATACTGATCTAAATATTATAATTCAACAAGATTCATTGTAACCGCGGATGGCATCACGGCGACGTTCGAGACCGCAGAAGCGGCTAACGGATTTCTGAAGGAGGCTAACTGGTCCAGCGGCAGCGAAGCACTCTGAGCTTCTGAATCATCGATGTGTCCATCAGATATGTGGATTATCCATAATGCAGATGAGTGACTGAACATGTGTATGCTATCAGACTGATTTGTGTAAGATATTAGATTTTCACTTTTTTTCCTCTCTCTCTCTCTCTCTCTCTCTCTCTCTCTCTCTCTCTCTCTCTCTCTCTCTCTCTCTCTCAATAAGATCTCCAGAGGGAGGTTGGATGAAGATTATTTTTGTTTCTGTTTTGCTTCAGCGTCGCAAGAAACAACAAATGGGAATCTACATGAACAATCCCTTGATGTTGGGTTTAAGCGGAGCAGAGGGAAAGATGGACTTTCTGGGAGAATGTTCTTCGAGTTCTAGGAGGGACTCTGCACTAATTATTATGTCAGCGTTCTTAAGTTATGTTATATAATTGGTGTAGTTCTTCGATTTTTAAGCTGGAATGTACGAGGCTTAAATAGCCCAATAAAAAGAGGCAAAGTATTTGCACACATAAACACATTTAAGGCAGATATACATTTTCTTCAGGAAACACATTTGAGGAAAACTGCACAGAGATGTCTAAAGCCGGCTCGGGTCTCCCAGGCACATCAGTCCAACTTTACAACAAAGGCTAGAGGAGTTGCTATCCTTATTAGGAAGAATTTTCCATTTATACACAAACAAACCATTTCAGATCCAAACGGCAGATATATTGTGGGATGAGTAATCAAATTTCAATTACACTTGTCAATTTCTACAGCCCAAATGTTGCTGATCCATCAGTTTTCACTAAAGTAACTGAAGCTATTCCTAACCTGCGAGACACAAATGTCATCATTGGGGGAGACTTTAACTGTGTCTGAGATCCAGCTCTTGATAGACAGCCAAGTCCGTTAACTGTGTCAAAGTCTTGTTGAAATATTAATAATTATATCAAAAATCTTAATGTAGTAGATATTTGGAGAGTACTTCACCCTTCTGACAGAGATTATTCTTTTTTCTCTTCTGTGCATTCATCTTATTTGACTATTTTTGGATTGACTAAATGAATATCTATGGCTGTTACCTCAAAATATCATAATGTGTTAATATCGGCTCACTCGCCACATTCATTGGGTTTGAATTGAGGTATAATTAAGGGAGAATATACATGGCCAATGAATAATAACTTATTAAAGGATACGCACTTCTGTGATTATCTTAGGGAGAAAATAGATGTTTTTATTTCTACAAATGGCAAAGGTGATGTTCATGATGCAGCTTTATGGGAATCTATGAAAGCTGTGTTGAGAGGAAATATAATAGCATACGAGGCCACAGAAAGAAAACAGGACAAAAAGTCGAGGACGAATTAGCACACCTGATTCCTAAAGCAGGACGTGATCCGTTATTAGTCACGTCTTATCGCCCTCTTTCGTTGATCCCAATTGATATACATTCATTTTAACATTATTAGCAACTAAAGAGCTTTTTCCCTGCTGATCTGAGATCAATAATAACCATCAGAAAGCTCATAACACATTTTATGTTGATCCGCATGTATAGTCTCTACTTCACTAAATGTGTGTAATATTGAACACTGCTCTCTCTCGTCTGTGCTTCACATTACACTGGAGAAATATCATGAGCAATATCATTCAGAGTCTGGGGAACATGCTTGCATTGGAGAGATTGAGATACATCAATAATGACAAATCATTATTACCATTGCCATTCTTATGAGTCAGGTAGATGGATATGTGTGTATATAGATATATATAGTGTACGTGTGTGTGTGTGTGTGTGTATGTATGTGTATAGATATATATATATATAGTGTACGTGTGTATGTGTGTATGTATGTGTAGGATTAAGTGACTCTACAACATTAACAAATTTGTATCCTGTTTAAGCATTACCTGACCAGTCAAAGGATAACAGTGTGTGTGTATGTGTGTGTGTGTGTGTGTGTGTGTGTGTGTGTGTGTGTGCGTGTGTGTGTGTGTGTGTGTGCGTGTGTGTGTGCGTGTGTGTGCGTGTGTGTGTGTGTGTGTGTGTGCGTGCGTGTGCGTGTGTGTGTGTGCCTGAGAGTTAGGCAATACATAGATCCTTACTCTGTACATACATATTTTTATTTATACAGTTGTATCTACAGGACATAATGCACACATCTGAACATAAGTCTTCTGGTCTAGATGTATATTACTTTTTTTCTTGTTTAATTTTTCTTCTTCCTTATTAAAATGTTCTTTCTATGATCTTGTGTTATGGATGAAGGGACACCAGAACAAATCCCAGTAACACTTCTGTAATGAGAATGTTCTCCGGCATCTTTACGGGGTTGTGTTGCTCATTTTATGTTTGATTAATTTAACCATAACGTGAAAAACAGTAATATGATATAAAAAACAGCGATTTCACACCACGGGACAACAACATTAGAATGTGCAGCCTTCAGTGATTCCCTTACCAACACACACTCGATCATCTGTCAGATCATGAAGAGGGTTAAATAAAAGCATGGACATGACTTCAGCACAGCAGGAACGTCTCAGACGCACCAATGACATCAGAAGACGACAAGAACACACTAAATAAAGATAAACTCACCTTAAATCAAGTTTGGAGAGGTTTCTTCTTGTGCTCTGAACTGTTGTGCTGAAGTCTCTGAAACGTCTGTCACTTCTACAGAACAAGGAAATGTTTTTCCAGGTAAGAGGCGTGAGAAGGAGAAGAATGCCAGTCAGACGTCAGCACACGTAATCTCTCCGATCGGATCTGACAGAACCATAGATCAGTGTGTGTTTGCTTATTTCGCTTTTCAATTTGAAATAAGCAGCTGTTGATTTGTATTGTCAGGACATAAATAAAGTTGATTAATAGCAGGGATGGGCAGTATTTCAGAGACATGTGTTTGACTCGTTCCCCGCCATTTAGTGAGAATACGTGTCATCATTCATGTCATGTGCTTCCCTTGTGTCATGTGTTATATTCAGTGGCGTACTGTGGGGTTTCAGTCAGGGCCTTCCCTAACGATCAACACACCCCACTATAACAACACCCCACACACACACACACACACACACACACACGATACATACAAAACACAATCATGCACTGTATGCACTACTGTTCCGAACCCCGCTTTCAAAGTGCTGGTTGGGAAGGGGCACGAAACATAAAAGGACACGTCAGACAAAAAGCCAATTTAACTATATATTGCACTCATGTGTCACCATTTAGGCAACTGGTGAAATGAATCAAAATCAACTCACTGGCACAAATACTCTTAAACAAACAAACACACAAACCAAAAATCAAAAGAAATGATGTTTCATTAACACAGTTCGGGAGGAGCACGTTCAAATGATCTATCCAATCATAATGTCCTTCAAAGCAGCTGTCAGCAATCAGTACTCAACATGTCTACCCAATCAGCACGAGTGGAGGATCATAGAAATACCCAGTCAACTCAACACAGCTCCTTGACAAGTGTTCAGCATCCCTGCACCACTAGGGCCCTATGATTTCTGCCATCACGGAATCACGGAATTGGCACATTAAAGCGGAATCTATTGTTAACGCGGAATCTCCCGGAATTAGACATATTTGGAATAAATGCTGTTTTGTGTGGGAGAAGAACGAATGTCTGGGGAAATGCCTATTGTGCCTATTGTTTTAGGCTATATACATCTAGTAAAATCCAAACGTAATTCAAAATGATTTTTTTTTTAAATGCGCAGAAACTGTCAGGTGGTGAGAGAGAGGACCCAAAAGGCGAAGGCAAGTTAAACAGTCTTTAATTGAGAATAAGCAATACGGCCGCTGAGCCGGCAAACATAAAAGTCTTTCAAACTATGCAAGAAAGGCAGTAGACCGAGGTAGATGACCGGTCCATAGAATAGAACAGAGGAGACCGGCTGACGGCCGTAGAAAATGATGCCCACTAGGAGTCCAGGGCACAGCATTCAACGGCAGGCGAGCTGAGTAGAGCATAGACTTAATGTAAGCACCTGTCGTTGGTTGGATCGGTACGATGGCAGCGTGAGCCAGACAGGACAAGACTAGAAACAAGAGGTGATAGCGAGGCGACACATCTGCAAACGGAATGAATAATCTGGCAGAGAACCAAGGAAAGACAAGAACTACATTTACATACATTTATATTTATGCATTTAGCAGACGCTTTTATCCAAAGCGACTTACAACTTGGGGAAACATGAAGCGATTGGTCATGAAAAGTCGAGAAGCGCAATAGAAACTAGAAATAGAGACGCCAATCAGAGGGGAAAGGAGGGAAGGTGTGGAATGAATGAGCCTAGCAGTAGTAACGAGAAACAGCTGAGTCTAAGTGTGTGTGTGTGCAAGTACCCGGAGGGAAACGTGAGTGTGAGAATGACCAGCAGAGGGGAAAACAGTGACAGGATCATGACACAAACTCTAGAGTGAGAAAAGTCATGAAGTAAGAACAGTTTTCATATTGATATACACATTTACATTAATGTTCCAGTTTCCTTAATGGCCATATGCACTGAAATTACATAAAGTCAATACTCAGAATTTAAACAAAAATGATATGAATTTAGATAGACATGTGCGACTTTTGATCACTTTTCCTGTGACACGCTATTTTAATGACAGCAAGGTTTAAATATAGGCTAATTCCAATAATTCATCTTTAAACTAAACTGCAGATCTCATGTTATGACAAAATATGTTTTAGTGAGAATGATGATCAGTGACGCACACTTAATTCGAGATCACTGCAGGACTCGGTGGTGGAACGGTCCATTATCCGGTTAGAACAGGTCCAGTGATAATCTCACTGTACAACCACAGCTGCACGGACACGAGAGTAAAGACATCTTCACACAATTATGAAAAAAACATTGTATTTGAAGGATACAACTTGAAGAAAAAATTAAGATTTGACCGTTTCTTTTTTTAAAATACTTAATCAGTGACGCTCTGAGTCAGACGATTGTATTTACGCTGCAATAAATAAGTAGGCCAATCTGTTTAAATTAAAATAGCCTAAACATCCTATATGTTCACATTATCAGCAAAACTGCATGAATTTGAGTTGAAGGGTTTAAAATTAACAAAATATCTTAAATTAAAATAACATTTGGCCCGTGGAAATGAATGAATAAACTTTATTTAAAAAAAATATCTGAGAAGTATTTTATACAATTTAGTTTTTTTGGATATTTTGATGTCTGCAAGGCACTGAGCCGGATCAGCGCGCACAAGGCTGCTGGACCAGACAACATCCCTGGACGTGTTCTCAGGGCATGTGCGGAGCAGCTCGCTGGGGTTTTTACAGACATTTTCAACCTGTCTCTTGCCCAAGCAGCTGTACCATCATGCTTTAAACGCACTTCCATTGTGCCAGTGCCGAAACACTCCAGCCCGAGGTGCCCTAATGACTACCGCCCTGTAGTACTCACACCCATCATTATGAAGTGCTTTAAGCGGCTGGAACACCTAAAAGACTCTCTACCATCCACATTGGACTCACACCAGTTTGCCTATCGCAGCAATAGGAGCACAGAGGATGCAGTTTCCATGGCACTGCACTCTGTGCTCACCCATCTGGACCATAAGAACACTTATGCACGCATGCTGTTTGTTAACTTCAGCTCAGCATTCACCACTGTCATCCCAACCAAGTTAATAGCCAAACTTGGAGACCTGGGCATCAACACTTCAATGTGTAGCTGGATTTTGGACCGACAGACCCCAGAATGTTCGATCAGGATCCACCTGCTCCACGTCCATCACACTCAACACTGGTGTACCACAGGGCTGTGTGCTAAGTCCGTTTCTCTACTCCCTCTTCACCTCCGACTGCAAGCCTGTGTATGGATCTAATTCCATTGTCAAGTTTGCGGACGACACTACGGTGATTGGTCTCATCAGCAACAACGATGAGACTGCCTACAGGGAGGAGATCCAGCACCTGGCCACATGGTGCACTGATAATAACCTGCTCCTCAACACCACCAAAACGAAGGAGCTCATCGTGGACTTCAGGAAAGAGTCAAGAGGCACACACGACACCATCCACATCAATGGAATGGCTGTTGAGCGTGTCTCCAGTTTCAAGTTCCTGGGGATCCACATCTCGGCGGACATGTCGTGGACGACCAACACCTCCAGCCTGGTCAAGAAGGCTCACCAGCGCCTCTTCTTCCTGAGGACACTGAGGAAGAATCAGCTCTCCTCGGCTATCCTGGTGAACTTCTACCGCTGCGCAATAGAAAGCATCCTGACCAACTGTGTGGCAGTATGGTATGGGAGCTGCTCTGTTGCGGAGCGCAAGGCACTGCAGCGGGTGGTGAAAACTGCCCAGCGCATCACAGGGACTCCACTACCTGCCATCGAGCACATCCAGAGGAAACGCTGTCTGCATCGAGCTCGCAGCATCCTCAAGGACTCCTCTCACCCGGCCCACAGACTGTTTTCTCTCCTGCCCTCCGGCAGGCGTTTCAGGATCCTCCGGACCAGGACCAGCAGACTAAAGAACAGTTTTTTCCCCAGAGCTGTCTCTTTACTGAACTCAAACCCCCGTTGATCCACTCCTCTCATAAACTGCCAACTCTTCTACCTCACATCTGCCTTCACTTTGTTATTTGCACTACCGACTGTTTATTACAGTATCAACTGTTTACTTATGCATCTTGCACCACCATATCTTAACTGGATTATGCTCATTTGCACTGCCGACTGTATTTATAGTACCAACTGTTTACATTTGCATCTTGCACCGTACTTCTAACTGTAATATGCAACCACTTTCCACTGCACTTTACACTTTTTTTCAGATAGCTCTGTCCATAATTTATTGCACTACCTTAATCCACTGATATATTCCTCATCTTAGCCTAACATATTGTATCTGTAAAATTCTGTTTATAGTAATAGCCATCTGTATATTATATTATATTCATTGTACATATTCGCCTGTAAATTCTGTTTATAGTAACAACCATCTCTATATATATACATATATATATATTCAGTACATATCCATGTCCTGCACTTATTCATCCATTGTATATCCTGCACTTGCTGCTATTGCACTTCTGGTTAGACCTAAACTGCATTTCGTTGCCTTGTACCTGTACTTGTGTAATGACAATAAAGTTGAATCTAATCTAATCTAATATATTTATTCTAAAACATAAAGATATTGGATGATTGTCAGCAATGTACTGTGTAAGGCACAAATAGCATTTATAGTCCGT
The DNA here is from genome assembly GCA_023566225.1 of Romanogobio albipinnatus. NCBI lineage: Eukaryota > Metazoa > Chordata > Actinopteri > Cypriniformes > Gobionidae > Romanogobio > Romanogobio albipinnatus. The sequence continues at coordinate 58,554,514 of CM042246.1, read as the reverse complement.
ATCTAATATTTTTCTGTCTTGTTCCTTTGACAGTGTTAAACATGGTGTCACGTGGATGGGAATATGCATGCAAATGATATGCAAATGAGGTTATGCATAGTAAAACTAGGAGTTGTAAGCTCCATATATGGTGATTTCTGTAGGAGACGGGGTGGAGATGCACGTATGCACAATCTTCTGCTGCCTGACATCAGCAGGGGGTAGCGCCGACACATCGCTGGGCCTCTAGGGCGTTCTATCACTACACATCAAAATCTGATTGGCTGATGGCAATGGCAGCTTCGACTGAAGGCTAGCTATCCTACTAGTGCTGGTCCACGGAGCTGTGATGCGTTTAGATGATGAAAATACAGCTCAGCCTCACAAAAAATAACCACATTCTTTCTGGAAATATAATTGTAACGTACTGAAATAGACAGTAATTGCATTTAGACACATTCAGACACACATTCATTTAATTTAATTATGAAAAAAAATATTTTTGACTTTGACAGGGCCAGCAAAGAAGGCCCTGATGGCCCTGACAGCCCACCAGGGCCGGATTAACATAAGGGCTAGGTAGGGCTGAAGCCCTAGGGCCCGAGCACAGAGGGGGATTGGCAGAGAAAATGATTGAATCAATCAGGAGCACCTAAACTTTTCCTGGTGGGCCGCTTGCCAAGCTTACATAATAAATGTTGTGAAATAATTTACTAATAGAGTATAAACAATACTTTAATACTGCAAGCCAAGGATATCTTCTCATCTGAGCTGCCATGCCTGCGCTCTGTCACCGACTCACCGCTCGTCAATGTCAAAACATTGAGATGATCAATCAAATTAAAGTAGGCAGGCTTTATTACACAGAAGCTGCTGCGCAAGTCGCGCAATGCTTCAGTAAACGGTGCAAGATGTAATTAGCTAAACTAAATATCTCATATTTGACATCTGTTTTAGGATAGACATGTTAAACAATGAAAAGACTATCAGCCAGAGCTCAACTTTAGGAGGTGAAGAGACAGGGCAAGAGAAGGAGACTGAGAGGAAAAATGAGGAGTGATAGAAATGAGAGAGTGATGAAATGAGGAGATAGCAGGCATGACAGATAATCTACTGCCCACTAACATGGTTTTGAAAGCTATTTATTATTATATTTTTTTTACTATTCAAACATATTAAAATGCACATACACTCACCTAAAGGATTATTAGGAGCACCACACTAATACTGTGTTTGACCCCCTTTGGCCTTCAGAACTGCCTTAATTCTACGTGGCATTGATTCAACAAGGAGCTGAAAGCATTCTTTAGAAATGTTGGCCCATATTGATAGGATAGCATCTTGCAGTTGATGGAGATTTGTGGGATGCACATCCAGGGCACGAAGCTCCCGTTCCACCACATCCCAAAGATGCTCTATTGGGTTGAGATCTGGGGACTGTGGGGGCCATTTTAGTCCAGTGAACTCATTGTCATGTTCAAGAAACCAATTTGAAATGATTGGAGCTTTGTGACATGGGGCATTATCCTGCTGGAAGTAGCCATCAGAGGATGGGCACATGCTGGTCATAAAGGGATGGACATGGTCAGAAACAATGCTCAGGTAGGCCGTGGCATTTAAACCATGCCCAATTGGCACTAAGGGGCCTAAAGTGTGCCAAGAAAACATCCCCCACACCATTACACCACCACCACCAGCCTGCACAGTGGTAACAAGGCATGATGGATCCATGTTCTCATTCTGTTTACGCCAAATTCTGACTCTACCATCTGAATGTCTCAACAGAAATCCAGACTCATCAGACCAGGCAACATTTTTCCAGTCTTCAACTGTCCAATTTTGGTGAGCTGGTGCAAATTGTAGCCTCTTTTTCCTATTTGTAGTGTAGATGAGTGGTACCCGGTGGGGTCTTCTGCTGTTGTAGCCCATCCGCCTCAAGGTTGTGCGTGTTGTGGCTTCACAAATGCTTTGCTGCATACTTCGGTTGTAACGAGTGGTTATTTCAGTCAAAGTTGCTCTTCTATCAGCTTGAATCAGTCGGCCCATTCTCCTCTGACCTCTAGCATCAACAAGGCATTTTGGCCCACAGGACTGCCCCATACTGGATGTTTTTCACTTTTCACACCATTCTTTGTAAACCCTAGAAATGGTTGTGCATGAAAATCCCAGTAACTGAGCAGATTATGAAATACTCAGACCGGCCCGTCTGGCACCAACAACCATGCCACGCTCAAAATTGCTTAAATCCCCTTTCTTTCCCATTCCGACATTCAGTTTGGCGTTCAGGAGATTGTCTTGACCAGGACCACACCCCTAAATGCATTGAAGCAGCTGCCATGTGATTGGTTGATTAGATAATTGCATTAATGAGAAATTGAACAGGTGTTCCTAATAATCCTTTAGGTGAGTGTATTTAGATCAGAGAAATCACATTTTTCTTGGGGGACCATGCCCACCAAAGGTTTTTTAAAACTTCTTAAGGCAGTTGCATGCTCAAAAGTTGTTGGTTTCTGTTTCTGGAAACCTGTTTGCTTTGACCTAATATCTGGAGTTAATGTCTTGCAGCCTGGAATATTTATATATTGTCCTACTTAATATTAAAATGTAGTAATCAGACAGTATATACTCATTTAATATTTGTGCTTTGAAGATTTCATTTTTTTAAAATACTAATTATTTCTGTGGTAGAAAACGTTGTGGCACCAAGATCGGCTACTATGGGGGCCCTTGGGTTTGTTATAGCCCCAGGGCCCTACATGTTCTTAATCCGGGCCTTCAGCCCACCACTGGTTATATTTAAATAAACTGTACATGGGTTCACTTCAACTTGCCTGCGGTGGATATGTTACATGGCTGCCAGTTGCAATGAGGAAAGGTTACATACTGTAAATCTCCTCCCACTTCAGCAGTAATCTGTGTTATTTGCTCCAGGCAACTGTCAAAAAATAATTCAAGGAATGTGTTCAAGGAAACAAATGCAGATGAGAACATACCCTGCCCTTGTGTTATGTTCGGGATAAAAACATCCACTAAATTAAACTGCTGTAAAAATGTATCAGATAAATATTTTTTTTCCAATTTTGTAGCATAAATCTGTTAATCAACCTCAGTTCTGATCAAAACTACCAAATGTTTAAAAAAAAATCCTTGATTTTTACTCTTTAATTGCCAAGTTCATAAATGTTGTCACTAATTTGGGGGATAAGCATTTCCATTCCCGTTGGCTTTTTTAAACAAATGATGTTGATTTATAATGATTTATTACTTCTTTTAAAGTCACAATCTCTTATCAGTCTACTGCATTCATCAGATAAGATGCGCGTGTGTTCCCTTTCGTTCAGTCACTACGACGTACGTTAGTGACTAACGAATGGGGGTTTCGCTTAGAAGCCTATCATCTTCGGGCATATAGAAAACGCCCAATGGCGTGCCAATTGGAATTTGCATACGTAACTCCGCCTCACCGCGTGAGTATAAAAGAAAGTACGTGGCAATATCGCATTATGTTTCTGCTTTCGGAGCCAAGAGTACCTACCTCTTCACTCCTCACAAGCCTTCTGAGACTCTTCTTCGAGACGAGCAGCTTTCCAGTCGGTGTTGGTGTTGGTGTGCCTGCTGATCTGCGCGGTGGTCTGCTAGACAGCTGGTGTGTGTTTACCTGGGCACTTCGGCATCGACTGCGAGGTTTCCTCTCACAAAAAGAGCTTGCGCGTGGCACGTCTTTTTCAAGACAGTTCGCCCGTGCACTTCCGGGTGCGATCGATCTCCGTTGCTGTCTATGGGCACATTCACTGCTCGACGTGTTTGAGCTTCAGCACATTTGGGCAGTGATCGCGATGGTCACGTTCCCGCAGTGGGAACATGACACATCCACAATGTCGCGGTCGAGACTCGCGGTCGAGAGGAGAGAGAGTCCCCTTTGCCACACATCAATCTACCGTCTCTGAGAGAGGTGGTACTTTGGCTGGTGGCCAGTGTGACCTGAGGGCGGTGCTGTGGTATTAAGAACCCCGACGATACGTTCCTCGGGCCACGCCCCCCTCTCGCACATCGCTTCACACTCCAGATAGCACTGAGATGTCGATCGCCGCATCCCAAGGTGGGCTAGAGTCCTTTGGGGATGACGATTAGGTTGTGCTCCGCCTTCGGGTGTGCCAGCGCTGCCTGATCTGACCTAGAATTGACAACCCATGTTATCTCGGGCAGCCGCGAGCCTCGCGCTGGTGTGGAACTCCGCCCTGTCGCGAGTGCTCGTGGTTACGTGATCAGTTTTTGTGGGCGGCACCCGACAGCTGTTGGGCCCCGCCCCCAATGCTTTTCGCTCCCGAGGTGCATGAGGAGATCATGCGATCCTGGAAGTCCCCGTGCTTCCCGTGACCGTTTGGTGGCCTCCTCCGCCTTCTCTGCCCTTGATGGGGCCGCGGCCTAGGGTACACTGCCCCCCCCCACCCCACTGTTGAACACTCTGTTGCACACTACGGTGTCCACAGAGGGCTTTGACGTGGCGTGGCTGTCCTAAGCACCCTCCCTAAGCCTGTGGGCTTGTCTACTACGGTGGCGTGGTCCTGCAAAGCTATGGGGTAGGCCGCTGCCCCTTTGCACATGCACAAGGGTGGAGCTGACCCAGGGCTCTTTTATGAGCTGCGTGCCGCCACTGATCCCGCCCTCTGGGTGGTGAAGGTGGTCACACGCTTCCTCGGTCGGGTGATGTCCACAGCTGTGGTCCAGGAGAATTTCCTGGCCTTACCTGGTGATATGGGGGGGTTGACTGAGCCCGCCTCCTCAACTCGCCCATATCCCAGGCTGGCCTCTTCGGCGGCGTGGCTGAGAACTGCGCCCAACGGTTCTCGGCCGCCCCAGAGCAGACTGAGGCTGTAACACGTACTGCCCCGGCTGCTAGCTGCTGCACCCAGCCTTCGCCTCAGTCCGCTCGCCGCCGAGGGCGCCCTCCCTCCTCCCGTCCGGCCCCAGCAGCAGCCTTCACCGGGCCGCGCCGTGGAGGTGGTTGCAGGATGTCGCCCAGTCTGCTCCCCAGCCTGGTTAAAACGCCAGGCTGGAGGCGGACAACCCAGAGATAGGTCCCAGTTCTTCCCAGGGGATGGTAGCAGGGCCTCTCCTTCCCCCGGTGGAGGGCCGGGGGAAAATCCTTCTGCTGCTGGCCCCCGGGCTGGCAGCACTTGGAAAGAACTGGTGTCCCATCTCTGAGGTCCCAGAGACCGGTGATGGCCGTGTGTGCCGCCCCCCCGGGCCGTGCCTCTCTCGTCCCTCTCTGTCGCCACCCTCCTCTCAGAGCAGACCCCAGTGGAACGTGCGTCCTTCCCTGGTCTCCTCTGTCAGGACCCAGCCATTAACCGTGCTCCTACGCCGGGTCGCTACGCCTCCCATGTCCGGGCCGGTAACGCTGCCTCGCTGCCCCACCCTGGGTACGTCTGTGGTTCGAGCGACCCCGTTGGTAAGTTCCTGGAGCCTGGCTTCAGCTTCAGGGGCTGTCCGCTGGGTCGCGAAGGCCATCAGGCTCGGCTACGCGATTCAGTTCGCGCAAGCTCCTCCCCACTCAGGGGAGTCCGCTATACCGAGATCGAGGCCAACGCCCCCGTCACACGTGCGGAGGTTGCCACCCTACTGGTGAAGGGTGCGATCAAGCCTGTCCCTCCAGCCGAAATGAAGTCCGGCTTCCGTAGCCCTTACTTCATTGTACCCTAGGGAACCGGTGGGTTACGGCCAGTCCTGGACCTGCCCATCCTGAACCAATCCCTTCACAGGCTTCCGTTCAGGATGTCAGTAGTGAACGCCTCCTCGGACGTGTTCGTCCGGTAGATTGGTTGCAGCGATTGACCTGAAGGACGCTTACTTTCATGTCTCCTTCCTCGACGCGGACCGTTCCTACGGTTTGCTTCGAGGGGCGGACATTCAGTACGCGGTCCTCCCATTTGTGCAGCTCTGTCCTCTTTTGACTTTACGTAGTCTATCGAGGCAGCCCTTGCGCCACTCAGGCAGCACGGGGTTCGCATCCTGAACTACTTCGATGATTGGCTCATACTGGGTCACTCTCGTAAGCAGGTCTGCGGACACAGAGGATTGCCTCATATGAGACCGCTTCTGCATTGGCTTCGCGATCGAGTCCCGAGGTGGGCATGGCAGTCTGGCACGCTCCAGGTACAAGTGACTCGGGCCTGCCCTCAGACACTCACTCCGTGGTCGAACCTCAGTTTTCTACAGGCCGGTGTGTCCTTAGAACGAGTTTCCAGGCATGTTGTCGTATCGACGGATGCCTCTGCCACGGGTTGGGGTGCCATGTGCAATGGACAAGCAGCCGCGGGCTCCTGGACAGGACCCCAGCGCCTTCTGCATGTCAATTGCCTCGAGTTACTGGCAGTACAGTTCGTCCTGCACCGCTTCCGGGCGTTGCTGAAGGGTCAACATGTGCTTGTCAGGACAGACAACACGGCCGTAGTAGCGTACATCAACCACCAGGGCGGTCTACGCTCCTGCCGTATATCTCAGCTCGCCCGCCACCTCGTTTTATGGAGTCAGAAGCGCCTGAGGTCCCTTCGTGCTGTCCATATTCCAGGAGCACTGAACCGTGCAGCCGACGAGCTCTCACAGTCTCAGCCACTCCCGGGAGAATGGAGACTCCATCCCCAGACGGTCCAGCTGATTTGGGAACAGTTCGGGGACGCGCAGATAGATCTGTTTGCCTCCCACGACTCTTCCCACTGCAGCCTGTTCTATTTCCTGACCAAGGGCACTGGCGCACAGCTGGCCGCGGGGCCTACGCAAATATGCGTTCCCCCCAGTGAGCCTACTCGCACAGCTCCTGTGCAAGATCAGGGAGGACAAGGCACGATCCCCGTACTGGCACGACCGGACCTGGTTCCCCGAACTCATACTCCTTGCGACAGCCCCTCCCTGGCCTATTCCTCTGAGACCGGACCTCCTCACTCAGAGACAGGGCACCCTATGGCACCCGCGTCCCGATCTTTGGAACCTCCACGTGTGGCTCCTAGATGGGACGCGGCAGGTTTCCGGTGGTCGCCACCATCACTTCCGCTAGGGCAGAGTCCACTCGGCATGCCTATGCGTTGAAGTGGAACCTCTTCATCACCTGGTGCTCGTCCCGCCAAGAAGACCCCTGGAAATGCCTGATCGGGTCCGTGCTATCGTTCCTCCAAGAGGGGTTGGAGCGAAGGCTGTCTCCCTCCACTCTTAAAGTTTATGTAGCCGCAATATCTGCCTACCACGATCTCTTGGGGGACAAAAAGGTAAGTCAGCATGACCTGATCATCAGGTTCCTGAGGGGGGCGAGGAGACTGAATCCTCCTCGCTCTCCTCTCGTACCCTCTTGGGACCTCGCAGTAGTTCTAAGTGCTCTGCAGAGGCCTCCCTTTGAGCCTTTGCGGTGGGTTGATATTAAGTTCTGTCAATGTAGACGGCTCTGCTGACCGCATTGGCTTCTCTTAAGAGGGTCGGGGACCTGCAGGCTTTTTCGGTTGACGAAGCGTGCCTGGAATTCGGGCCGGCTAACTCTCACGTGATCCTGAGACCCCGGCCTGGATATGTGCCCAAGGTTCCCACCACTCCATTTAAGGACCAGGTGGTGAACCTGCAAGCGCTGCCTTTGGAGGAGGCAGACCCAGCCTTGGCATTGCTCTGTCCAGTACGCGCCCTCCGTGCTTACGTAGACAGCATGCAGTGTTTCAGGAACTCAGACCATCTCTTGTCTGTTATGGTGGAGAGCGGAAGGGAAGAGCTCTCTCAAAGCAAAGGCTGTCTCACTGGATAGTGGACACCATTGTTTTGGCTTACCAGCAGCAAGGTCGACCATGTCCCCTTGGGGTTAGGGCACACTCCACTCGGAGTGTGGCCTCCTCTTGGGCTTTTTTTGGGCCTCGCTAACAGACATCTGCAGAGCTGCAGGCTGGGCGACACCGAACACATTCACCAGATTCTACAATCTCCGAGTGGAGCCAGTGTCCGACTATGTACTCGCCCCCCCGAGGGGCCTGTAATGGGCCAGGCTCAGGTGTCTTCGCTTGCTCGCCATTCCACTCCACGGACGGGATACGTGCGATATTTTGCTCACTCAGGTGAGCTTCCCTGAGAGCCCTGAACTCCTCCAGCACTGCTTACGCCGATACCTGTGTGTCTGCCCTCTCACGAGCCCAGACCCTCATGTCCGGCCAGGTGCCCCGTGTGCATGGTTCCCCTCCGGCGACCCCCACACGAGTATTTCCACCGTAAGCCTCCTAGCGAGCAGGTGTCTTTCCCTTGGCAAGTCCTTGCCACCCCTAGGGTTAAAAATTCCACCTGCGGCTGGTACCCTAGAGTTTTCCATATGCAGCCCTTAGCGGGTCATATGTGTACTCTTAAGTCCTCCCTATGGGCAGGCATCTTGGCATTCCCTCACTGGGATATGCTTCCCAGTGTACCTTGGTAATCCTGTGTTAAGCGTGAGTCCTTCATCCGTATTAGTCTTCCGTCAGGGAACTCACACTTACGCAGGGCACTGGAAGACAGCTGAGTGGCGGGATTATATCGGAACAACCATTCGTTAGTCACTAACGTACGTCGTAGTGACTGAACGAAAGGGAACGTCTCGGTTACGGATGTAACCCTCGTTCCCTGAGGAGGGAACAGAGACGTACGTTCCGTTGCCACATCAGCTGTGCTACCTGGAATGCAGGAGTTCAGTCTTGGCTCCTCAAGCAGCTAACATAATGCGATGTTGCCACGTACTTCCTTTTATACTCACGCGGTGAGGCGGAGTCACGTATGCAAATTCCGCATGCCCCATGGCATTGGCACGCCATTGGGCGTTTTCTATATGCTCGAAGATGATAGGCTTCTAAGCGAAACCCCCATTCGTTATTCACTAACGTACGTCTCCGTTCCCTCCTCAGGGAACGAGGGTTACATCTGTAACCGAGACGTTCTCGCTGTGATTTGTCTCTTGAAAAACTGGTTTCCTTGTTTATCTGAAGATGAGTTTCTCCTCCCACTTCAGCAGTAATCTGTGTTATTTGTAAACTGTAGGCAACTGTAAAAAAAACTGTAGGCAACTGTAAAAAAAAATAATTCAAGGAATGTGTTCAAGGAAACAAATGCAGATGAGAACATACCCTGCCCTTGTGTTATGTTCGGGATAAAAACATCCACTAAATTAAACTTCTGTAAAAATGTATTAGATAAATATTTTTTTTCCAATTTTGTGGCATAAATCTGTTAATCAACCTCAGTTCTGATCAAAACCACCAAATGTTTAAAAAAAAATCCTTGATTTTTACTCTTTAATTGCCAAGTTCATAAATGTTGTCACTGATTTTGGGGGATAAACATTTCCATTCCCGTTGGCTTTTTTAAACAAATGATGTTGATTTATAATGATTTATTACTTCTTTTAAAGTCACAATCTCTTATCAGTCTACTGCATTCATCAGATAAGATGCGCGTGTGTTTTGATGTTCCGGCTGTGATTTGTCTCTTGAAAAACTGGTTTCCTTGTTTATCCGAAGATGAGTTTCTCCTCCCACTTCAGCAGTAATCAGCAGTTATTTGCTCCAGGCAACTGTCAAAAAATCATTCAAGGAATGTGTTCAAGGAAACAAATGCAGATGAGAACATACCTACAAAACATTCAATACATGTGAACAGATTACAGGAGATAAATTAAGGAAATAAATGTGCAATAGCAGAATATAAATGCGATCGCGTCACGTCATTAAAAAGGCATAACGTTACACATACAAAAACAAACTGATAGTATATCAACACATGTATGTGGGGCCCACATGGGTTAAACACAGGCTACAGGGGTACAGAGTGGGCAAGGGCTCAAAATGGGCATCTTATATGGGGCCCAGCTGGGCTCCCCATGTGGGACCTAGTTGGTTCACTAATGGAAAATGAGTATATGGGTTGAAAATGGGCTACACACGGGTCTAATTCATTTTTACCAAGAAGACAAGTGCAAACACAGTCTATTCCAAAGGTTGATTACATGGGTAGATGATACAAAAACATGCACCCTTGAAATCATTATTATTGGTATTTTCAGCCAGTACTAACTCTGATAGAAAAACAGCAAATTATTTGGTAAAGTCTGTATTGTGCACTGGTGGCCTGTATACAGTAGCTAACACAAACGTTAAACAGGATGTATCGTTTACACTACATAACGCATAGGCGTAATTTACGGGTGGGACATGTCCCCACCACTTTTTGCCAAGCTCGATATTGTCCCCACCACTTTTTAAAAGTAAATTAAAAAATAGATTGTGGAAGGTGTGTATTAAAGCAAAAGCACGATCTACAAATTGTAATTCTTCATAATCTAAGTCAAAGTCATAATTCAAAGTCGCCTTCAGAGCTTCCTGTGTTTCATCACTCTTGACATGCTTCATAGCATTCAAGAATGGACTATTCAACATGCACAGGAAACGGAGCATGTCCATTGGTTCATGGCCCTCCCTGAACTAATGGCATTTATTGCAATTGTCATTTTCCGGGGGCTTACCAAGGTTCCATCACTACGTGACTGCTGGTATGCAAACCTGGGAAACCCACATATCATTGGAACAATGCCGCGAAACCGCTTCCAAGACATCATGCGACACCTACGCTTTGATGACAGGTCCACCCGGAGTGATCGAGCAAAGACTGATAAGTTTGCTGCAATTTCCAGTGTGTGGGGATCATTTGACACCAATTGCATCACGTCCTACAACCCTGGTGTACATATCACCGTTGATGAACAGCTTTTCCCGTCAAAGACTCGCTGCTGTTTCCTGCAGTATATTGCAACTAAACCTGACAAGTTTGGGATCAAGTTTTGGGTGGCTTGCGACCTAAAATCCAAGTACATTTGTAATGTCCTCCCATATCTTGGCAAGGACCCTAGTCGTCCCAGTGGAGAGAGACTGTCTGAAAATGTAGTGATGAGGCTGATGGAACCATTCCTAGACAAGGGCAGAAATGTTACCATGGACAATTTCTTCACATCGCTGTCACTTGCGCATAAACTTCTTAGCCGGAAAACCACCATCCTCGGCACAGTCAACAAGATTCGCTGGGAAATCCCTCAATCCTCTAGACACACAGATCGCAATGAATTCACCACTCAGGTATGTTGCAGGTCTTTTGTGGTTCTATGTTTATGTGTTTCTAATTTTTAGAATCAACACCGCCAAGTGTGTCATTTTGTCATTGTGTGTAAAAGTGCTATGAAAATAACAATTTATCTTATTTATTAGGTGTTTTCAACCACTGCTGCTACGCTGACGGCGTATGCGGCCAAACGGAAGAAGACCGTCTACATTCTTAGCAGCATGCACAGCGTGATTCAGACTGATAATACCACCAAAAGGAAGCCAAACACTGTCACCCTTTACAACACCACAAAGTGCGGCGTGGATGTGATGGACCAGATGGTGCGGGAGTACACTGTCCGCACAGGGACACGGCGCTGGCCAGTTGCCGTGTTCTATAACATGATTGACATGGCAGCACTGAATGCACATGTGCTGTATCAAGCATGCACCGGAAGGCAGGAAAGACGGGTGGACTTCCTGGTGGAGCTTGCAAGAGAGTTGGCTTACTCTCATATGTGTGCGAAGAAGGCAAGAAAAGAACAATTGCTTCGGACACAACCCTCCACACCTAGCCCTGGAAAAAGAGCCATGTGTCAGGTCAAACACCAATGCAAGAACAATCATGCCACTGTGCGATGTGTTCACTGCTACAGATACACATGTGGTAAATGCAGACGGGAGATACCATGGCAGTGCCAGGATTGTGAGTGATTGCTGGAATGTACTCACTCACTTTTTAATATTATTTGTAAATATGTGTACAAATGGTTGGTTTCTTTTTTATTTTATTTTGTACTGTTTTTATCAATAAATCTCAGCAACAAAGGAAAAAAAAACATGTGTGTTGATTTCTCCCTAAGATGGCAAAGTGAAACACAAGTTTCCTTGAAGTGGCTCAGCATGGCCCCACATTGTTTACAGAACAAAAGCAACTGTTCACAGCTGATTAAGGATATTAGCCTAAAGCCTTCCAGCCCATCGGCTGTCCTGCGGGTTTTATAGGTAGAAAAGCCAAATCATGGTCTACGATATGGGTAACTGTTGCTTCAATAACGGCATCTGCATCGAAGCCATCTTTGTCGTCATCTTTTAACGAATGTGACTCACAAACATCCGTTACAAAAGGCACAGATACAGACGATATCGGCGAGACGTAACTCAGATTCACACATTACATCGAGAACATCTCATTCCAGAAAATGGGTCGGGGTCATTAACACATTCGCCGTACAATTTATACCATGTCGCTGACATTCCTCTTATAGTCTCCATTTGTTTCTTGAGATTTGTTGTACGCTTGTCTTCCACATCGTCGACAACACTATTTCGAGTTGTCTTCTGTAATGTCCTTTAAACAAACTTTCTATGAGGTTCTTTTGACTGCATGCTGCTGACGGTTTCTTGGTTACCAGCCATTCACAAGTGGGTTGCCTTGCCAGAGATCAACAGCTTCGTAGACAATTTTGTTGCGGGCCTTGTCCGTGAGCTTGTCCCTGATTTCCTGTAGTTTTGCAGAGATGAATGGTTTGTCTCTCAATTCGTGTAGAATTGCACAGACGGTCCCCTGAATCTGGTCTGGATTGGATTTTAAACCACATCGGTGTAGAGCATTGGCTATAATGGAACGGAGATCAGGTTTAAACAGTTTGCGGGTCAGGTCACCAAAGTGGGTATCAAAAAAGTATGCGGGTGGTTCAAACAGGCAGGAATGTTGTAGCTGGCTAGGATGGTTCGTAGCACAGCCCTCACAGATCTCCTTCAGCTTACCATCGATGAGATGCTGCAGCATCACAGCAAGTGTGGCTTTTATGATTTTGAATCCAATGTCCGTGAAGCAGCCGTCTGTACCGTCGAACCCGTTAGAGGGGTCAGCAGAATTGCACATTCCTGTTAGGAAACTCAGGTTGCAATATCCAAGCTCAGTACAGAATTTATCTAATGGCTTCGATGACCACCGCCGACGCGGTCAGAAAGCTCTTTCTTGTCTTTACAGTAGAATATGAAAACGTATTCCTCCTGATTTTTTTTAGAATGATTACCGACCACGCGGTACCGGGTGTTCGGGGGCACCCAGTTCCACTCACCGATGTACAATGGTTCACTCCCGCGATCGTTCAGATCCCTCCATACACGATCGTAAAACAGTGTCCAGTCTTTATCATGAAACACCAGACAGGGGTCCTCTCCAGGTATAAATTCATTTGCACTGTCAGCCGTGTAGAGAGTGACCATTCGAGATACTTTATGAAATATGTAACAGAATACTCGGTTACTAGACATCAAAAATTCACCCTTCATCATTCCCGTATTCTCATGGAGAAACTTTGTCAGACTAACATAACCACGCAGTTTTCTCAGGGCCATAGGTTGACCTATCCATCCTTTCAATGATGCAGTAGTCGTCCTCCGGGGTTTTAGATCCATTTAAGCAAGCCATGTCAATGAATTTCATGTTCTTTTTTCTCTGCTTCAGCACCACATACTCCCTCTGTTTATATACAACTATGATGGAATGCGGAAGCCGGCACATTGTCTACAGATGTGTAACCCCTCAACCTTCAAATTACCTGAACCCTACCACAAAATTGACCATATCCAATTGGACATAAGAGAGTATATAGGGCACTACCTATCATATTTGATTGATTTATGACCCTAATTAACATTCCACCCTCCTCCCTCCCTCCCACCGGACTGGACACCTGTTCTGGACACTTGTTTGGGTTGTGTGTTATGACCCCTACTGTTTTATTATCCTCCCCCTCTGCTATTCAAAGGAATTTATGACTTTATGAATTTTTTATGAATTTATGTTTGTGACTGTGTTTTTCTAAAAAGTTTGAAAACGATCAAAGAATGTTTAAAACAAATGTGCTTGAAACGTTGGACATTGTGTTTGGATAACAGTGACAAGATCAGGGAATAGTTTTTTTTTTTTTTATTAAGCAAAGATAGTATTTCACATACATTTGAGCTTTGAGAGATTTAAAACATTTAAAACATTTAAAACATTAAAAATGATGTAGTTAATACTACAGTGCATGGCATTCAAGACGAAAACATGTAAAAACAATTTAAAGTTTTTTCTTTCACATAAAACTTTGTAAAAAGTTCAATCCTTTAAAATGTTTTCATATAAAAACAGAATATATTTGATGGTTTGTAAAGATAGAGTAAAAAGTGTTTCCAAACAAGTATAGGCATTAGGCATATCAAAGAAATGTGGTTAAAATCACATGAAACGAAGAATGTTCAAGTTTTTCTTGAGTTTGTCAAAAAATGATCTCTTACGGACTAAGAAGCGAACGCGTCCTTCCAGGTTGACGACAGAAACAAACTGCATGCAGAGGCTTTGTGCGAAGCCGCCTCCCTCAGCTCCGCCCCTAACACTCCCCCTCGCCGCAGAACAGAAGTTAAAAACAAATAAATAAATAAAAGCGAATAATATTAAGTTGTTTCACATTACAATTACTGTCATTTTTTATTTAGTTTAGGCAAAAACAATTGTTTCTTACGGAACACTGTGCAAACACGTCCTTTCTCTCCGGCGATGAAGCATGAATGGACTCTTGGGGCTGTCAAGTCAAGTCAAGTCAAGTCAACTTTATTTATATAGCGCTTTTAACAATGTAGATTGTTTCAAAGCAGCTTTACAGTGTTAAACAGCAAAATAATGCAGCCTAATTTTATTCAGCTGTATAGCCATTTGATGTCATCAGTTCATTTCAATTTCCATTCGGTGACAGTGTGGGCTTTAGATCAATAATTAGATCAGTAATTTAGTTTACATGGTTAAATTAGTTTATTCATTAGATTTGTTTCGATGTTTAGTTGAAAAATATAGTGTCCCCAACTGAGCACGCCAAGCCAGAGGCAACAGTGGCAAGGAAACCAAAACCCCATCAGGTGACCTAATGGAGAAAAATAAACCTTGGGAGAAACCAGGCTCAGTCGGGGTGCCAGTTCTCCTCTGGCCAATTTACAAACAACGTATTATTATTATTATTATTATTATTATTATTATTCTGGCTGCTTTACAGGTCAGAGGTCATAATAGATCGGAATATTCAAAGGACCGGAGGCAACACGCTGGAGACGGGTTTATTAAGGATGATGTTGATTAAATAATTATTAAAGTGCAATATTCGAATGATGGAGGCAACACGCTGGAGACGGGTTTATTGCGGATGACATATCGATTTAAGTATTATTTAATGGTAATATTCGAACAATCGGAGTCATCACACTGGTGACGGGTTTATTTAGATGCCGTGTCGATGAGGCAGTTGCAGGGGGAGGATAATTGACACGGTCTCTGCAGACACTTCGGGGTCCTGTGTTGGTCTTCTCTGGTCCACCATCTGATTAGGATACGGCCCGGATCTGGCTGACTGCAGTAAACCTCGGGATAAAACAGAGAGAATATCATTAGCGTAGATGCCATTCTTCTGATGATGTAACGAGTACATCAGGTGTTATGGGAAGTGTTCCCGGTTCCGGCTGACCTAGTTAATGCAGCCTAACAATCAATTAATTGATAAAGTGTTTTATGTGTATGCCACAGTAAAGAGATGTGTTTTTAGTCTAGATTTAAACTGACAGAGTGTGTCTGCTTCCCGAACAGTGCTAGGAAGACTGTTCCAGAGTTTAGGAGCTAAATAGGAAAAGGATCGACCGCCTGCAGTTGATTTGGATATTCTTGGTATTAACAACTGGCCAGAGTTTAGAGAGCGCAGTAGACGTGATGGAGTATAATATGTTAAGAGCTCGCTCAAGTATTGGGGAGCTAAACCATTTAGTGCTTTGTAAGTAATAAGCAAGATTTTAAAATGTATGTGATGTTTAATAGGCAGCCAGTGCAATGTTGACAGAACTGGGCTAATATGGTCATACTTCCTGGTTCTAGTAAGTACTCGAGCTGCTGCGTTTTGGACCAGCTGGAGTTTATTTATTAAGCGAGCAGGGCAACCACCCAATAGAGCATTACAATAATCTAGCCTTGAGGTCATGAACGCATGAACTAACTGTTCAGCATTTTGCATTGAGAGCATGTGCCGTAATTTTGATATATTTTTAAGATGGTAGAAAGCAGTTTTACAGATGCTAGAAACGTGGCTTTCAAACGAAAGATTGGTATCAAAGAGCACACCCAGGTTCCTCACTGACGACGAAGACTTGACAGAGCAGCCATCAAGTGTTAGACAGTATTCTAGGTTACTACTTGTGGAGCTTTTTTGTCCAATAATTAAAAATTCAGTTTTTTCTGAATTGAGTTGCAGGAAATTACCAGTCATCCAATGTTTTATGGCGGCTATGCATTCCGTTAATCTTGTGAATTGGTAAGTTTCTTCAGGGCGTGAAGAAATATAGAGCTGAGTATCGTCAGCATAACAATGAAAACTAATGCCATGCTTCCTAATAATATCTCCCAGTGGTAGCATGTACAGGGTGAAGAGTAGCGGTCCTAGCACTGAGCCTTGTGGTACTCCATACTGAACTTGCGATCGGTGTGACATCTCTTCATTTACTGCTACAAACTGATAACGGTCGCATAGGTATGATTTAAACCATGATAAAGCAATTCCACTAATACCTACATAATTTCAAGTCTATTCAAAAGAATGTTGTGGTCGATGGTATCAAATGCAGCGCTAAGATCGAGTAACACTAATAGAGAGATACAGCCACGATCGGATGATAAGAGTAAATCATTTGTAACTCTGATGAGAGCAGTCTCAGTACTATGATACGGTCTAAATCCTGACTGGAAATCCTCACAGATACCATTTCTTTCTAAAAAGGAACATAATTGTGAAGACACTGCCTTTTCAAGTATTTTTGACAGAAAGGGTAGATTTGAGATTGGTCTATAATTGACTAATTCTGTAGGATCAAGTTGCGGTTTTTTAATAAGTGGTTTAATAATAGCCAACTTAAAAGTTTTCGGTACATATCCTAATGACAAAGATGAATTAATGATATTAAGAAGAGGATCTATGACCTCTGGTAGCATCTCTTTTAATAGCCTAGTCGGTACAGGGTCAAGCATACATGTTGTTGATTTTGATGATTTAATGAGTTTAGCCAATTCTTCTTCTCCTATAGCAGTGAATGATTGTAATTTTTCCTCAGTGACACTACAATGCTCTGTCTGATGTGATACTGTAGTAGACGGCTGCATGGTTAAAATTTTCTTCCTAATATTATCAATTTTACATGTGAAGAAGTTCATAAAGTCATTACTGCTGTGCTGTTTACAATCATCAGAAGTTGAAGCTTTATTTTTGGTTAATTTAGCCACTGTATCGAATAAATACCTTGGGTTGTGTTTGTTTTCTTCCAAGAGAGTTGAGAAATAAGCGGATCTAGCAGTTTTTACGGCCTTTCTGTATGCGATCATATGCTCTTTCCACGAATTTCGAAAGACCTCTAGTTTTGTTTTCTTCCAGCTGCGCTCCATTTTTCTGGCCCGGGTGTGCTCGTTGTTTGCTCGCCCGGGTGTGCTCGCTCTTTTTAAGGGCCCGGGTGTGCTCGTTGTACCACGGCGTTGGACTATTTTCTTTAATCTTCTTTAAGCGCAGAGGAGCAACTGTGTCTAAAGTACTGGAAAAGAGAGAGTCAATAGTTTCTGTTGCAACATCGAGTTCTTCTATGCTATCTGGGTTGCTGAGGAGATGATACTGATGAGGAAGAGTATTTAAAAAGCAATCTTTAGTAGCGGCAGTGATTGTCCTGCCATTTTTGAAACGAGGGGGCGGCTTTGCAACTTTAGCTAAATTAAGTATACAAGATACTAAGTAATGATCTGAGATGTCATCGCTCTGCTGCAGAATTTCAACGATATCAACATTAATTCCATGTGACAATATTAGGTCTAAAGTATGATTATGGCGATGAGTGGGTCCTGACACGTGTTGCCTAACTCCAATAGAGTTTAGTGTATCTTTAAATGCTAATCCTAATACGTCTTTTTCGTTGTCTACATGGATATTAAAATCACCAACAATTAGTACTTTATCTACGGCCAGTACTAATTCTGATAGAAAGTCAGCAAATTCTTTGATAAAGTCTGTATTATGCCCTGGTGGCCTGTATACAGTAGCTAACACCAATGTTGAACGGGTTTTGTCATGTACACTACATAGCGTTACATAAAGCACCAAAACTTCGAAGGAATTATATTTGAAACTAGACTTCTGAGTAATACTGAAGATATTATTATAAATTACAGCAACCCCTCCCCCTTTACCTTTCAGACGCGGCTCATGTTTATAACAATAATCTTGGGGGGTGGACTCATTTAAGGTAATGTAGTCGTCAGGTTTTAGCCAGGTTTCTGTCAAACAGAGCACATTTAGATTATTATCTTTAATAATATCATTAACAATAAGCGCTTTTGGGGAAAGGGATCTAATATTCAGCAACCCAAGCTTTATCAATTGTTCATCTGTATTATATCTTTTGTTTATTTGTTGGACATCAATTAAATTTTTACTGTTGAATGGTTTTGATGTTTTTTTGTATTTACTAATTCGGGGAACAGACACAGTCTCTATATGATAATATCTCGGTGAAAGAGTCTCTATGTGCTGGGATTTATCTGACTCCGGTGACGTGAGACAGCTAGCAGACGGTCGGTTTAGCCAGTTTGTCTGCTTCCTGACCTGGGCCCTAGTGAGTCAAGGTTTAGCTCTAAGACTATGTGCCAAATTACTAGAGAGAAGAGCGGCGCCACCCCAGGAGGGATGGATGCCATCCTTCTTCAACAGGTCAGGTCTGCCCCAAAAACTTTTCCAATTGTCTATGAACCCTATGTTATTTTGCAGACACCACTTAGACAACCAGCCATTGAGTGATGATAGCCTGCTAACTATCTCATCACTCCTTCTAACGGGGAGCGGACCAGAACAATAAACAGCCTCTGACATCGTACTAGCGAGTTCACACACCTCTTTAATGTTAATTTTGGTGATCTCCGACTGGCGAAGTCGAACATCATTAGTGCCGACGTGAATAATAATCTTAGAGAATTTACGATTAGCTTTAGCCAGCACTTTTAAATTTGCTTTGATGTCAGGCGCTCTGGCTCCCGGTAAACAAGTGACTATGGTGGCTGGTATCTTCACATTCCGTGTAATAGAATCGCCAATGACTAGGGCACTTTCAACAGGATACTCAGTGGGTGCTTCACTGAGAGGGGAGAACCTGTTTGATGTTCTAACCGGAACGGAAAAGCGGTTTTTTGGTCTGCGACTATGCTGCCTCACTGTCACCCAGTTGCCCTGCTGCGAGGGCCCTGCACCCGGAACCGAAGAATGTACAGAGTTCACTAAGCTATTCACATCCAAATCAGTGTCTAAAGCTGTTACATCCTCACTACTCTCAGATAAAGTATGGATGCGTGTTTCTAATTCTGAAATCTTCTCCGTCAGCCTAACTATCTCCTTACATTTATCACATGTGAAGCCCTGTTCGCCAGCGGAGAAGCCTATACTGAACATGCAGCATGAAGTGCAAGTGATAATGACAGGAGAAGACATGACTTACCGTATTTGTTGATTAATCCAATTTACCACTTACCACAATCGTATGCTGGACACTATTTACTAATCCAACTAATGAACTCAGAGAGCAGGAGACCCGGGTGCAGAGATGACAAGCTAACAGGCTAGCGAAATGCTAACATGTGATGGTGATTTAGATTAAAAGCTAGCGATGTCAAATTTAACGTGATAGGCAATTTTTAAACAATTTATGGTGATGAGTAAGTTATATTTAGCAGTAGAATAAAGAGGAAATATCAAGATAAAGATTCAAACGTGAGCAAGGCTGTGTGTAAACCCGCCCCAGACCCCGCCCTTTACACTCCCATAGGTGGTGAAGAACACACCTCCCCAGTCCATACAGGCGTGAAGATTTAAATAACGGTCAAATAATTAAACAAATTACTTTTATAAATGGTATTAGTTTTAACGTTTTGTTTAGTTCATAGTTTATTTAGTTATCCTCTCTTAGCTCTTTCAACTCTAATCGTCTCAAGCCACACACACACACACACACACACACGCACACAAGCACTGTGGCGGTACAGGCAGAGCACAGCATGCCAATAAATATTCTTTTTGAAGTTCTACAATCTTGCGGGTGGGGTCTGGAGAGGTCGCGCTGAGGTGAGGGGTGCCAGTGCCCCTGTGAACCCTGTCAGGGTGATATCCTACAGAGTTCAGAGCCATAATAAAACTAGCCATCTGAACACAGAGCGTTATCGCAGGAGAGACATCACACACACACACACACACACGCGCGCGCGCGCGCACACACGAGCACGCGTGCGTATTTGTGAGATAGCATGAAAACATAAGAGCGCGAATCAATCAGGCCTGGTGATATGGGAATGGGGGGGATATTAGAACTTTATGACCGCTGCGAACCCACCTCTTGTGAGAAAATTCCTTAAAATGCCCCGAACGAAGCCATCAGCATTACAGAAAAATCAACACACACGAGATCGCCTCCTTAACGCTGACACCATGGCTGCAAATGACAACAACGGTAATTTTTTTTTTTTTGCCTATTAGTTCATCTGTTCAGCCACTTTTACGAATCATATCCATTAATTATTCTGTTTACACTATTTTAACATCACAGATATGCCTGAATCAGGTCTATATTTTGACGAAAGTCTTGAAATAATTCTGGATGAGCTATGTAAGTATTTTCTGATTCACAATTAAAATGTCATCATGGGCCTCTAATAATAATAATAATGTTGATCTGTGGTTCTATTTCAGTCAATTAAGCTCTTCTGGTCGGAGACGTTGTTCAAGACATTATTAATGGTGAGAACAGCTATATTTCAGATCGTTACTGTATTTAAAAATACTATATATTGTTATAATAGGCTATTATGCTTCACTACACCAGTGGATGGCAACGCCCCATCAGAAGCTCTGCCCGCAGGCGAATCCGAGCACGCATCTAGCTGCGTCACTGAAGACGTCATCGCTGGGATTCCCCACGCTGTGTGTGCACATGACCCCGGGGTAGATGACCCCGGACCATCGACAGGTACCAATCGTGGAGAAAAGCGTCTCAGGGAGGTTTACGGTGATCGTGTATTCCCTGACGCACAGCGTTTAAGGACGTCAGAAAACAACGGTGAGATATTAAACAGCATTCGTATCATCATAAACCTTTATCTAACATAAATATATTTCATAAATAATTAATTTCTCTTTTTTTCTTCACAGAACAAAATTACGTGGAGAGAGGTCTGGACTTATTCACGAATTCCGAGCTCGAGGCGTGGAATAGCGCAGCGTTTACGGACTCGGCTGAATCGAGTTCTGACGAGAGCGACGAGGTGCAGCGCGAGATACAGCCACTGTTCGACGAGCGCGATCTGCAGCGGCTACCTTACGATACACTTCGCCGTGCAAACCGTAATTTTGAGCTCGTATTAGATCTGGTGGGAAGGCCATTATCTTACCAGGAGGTCGAGGGGATTGTACGTGATTCACAAAGCGATATTATTGCTAACCAGCAATCCATAATCGCTATTCAGCAGCAGCATACGACTGCTTTGCAACACGAGGCGGAGTTTTGGAGAAACCGCTATGATCACCTCATATCGGAAAACCAAAGATTGTACACCGAGCTGACTGTCGTATCAGGAGCCCTTCATGAAGTAAGAGATCAGCAGCAGCTATCCGTAATTACTCTGTCCTTATTTAGTGAGAGCATGAATATTATTCAAAGGGTGCTGACTGAATTGTATGATGTTATAATGAGTGAAAGAAGAAGGTGATTATTTTATGTTAACCTGACTGATCTCACCAACTGTTATTACAAATGTTGTATCATTTTTTTATTTTTTATTTTATCACTATGTAATTGACGGATTTTCAATGATTTGTTATTGATTAATTTGACTGATATTTCTATGCTATGCGATTCAACATTCACCCTTTGCATCATCTGTGTTTTGTGACGACTTGTTATTTTCGTTATGTGGAGAAGCTTTGTGGAACACCTGCTTAAGATAAATTTGTCTTTTTAAAAAAATAATTAAATAAAAACTACAAAAGTGAAACAATGGTCTCTAAAAAGGTGTCACACTGATTTACATAGTCAAACTGGGAGTGATGAAGACGACGAGCCCGAGTCCTCAAGATCTAGAATCCAGCTGATTGAATTTTAAAAAATCACCAGTTACGCATGATAGCACCTAATTTCATTAACGGGACTGAGACGTTACAAAACCTTGTGAACGCTCAACAGCCATGGTTCGAAATACAACGCGGTAATGGCAGTAATATGGTACATGATGATGATGATGATGACGGTGGTAATGGTAATAATGAACAGATTGGTGGTGGCGGCAGCGCACCCGTCAATTTATGATCCATCAGCTCCTAATATGGGTTTGACTCAAGACGAAATTATTAATTTAATAAAACAAGGAGGAAGCATTGGACCATTCACAATAGTGACGCGTCCGAGATTCAACGGGCTGGAAATTCATAGAACTTTGGATTTCCGTGAAATGGCTACTTCAGACCTAGCTGCGTACAACATTCTGCTTAATTCCTTATTAGACGAAATTATCGCTCTCTCTAGATTGATGGCCGGCGATAATGGGTATATCAATATCTCGCTAACAGGTGCAAATATCCCCACAACAATTAACGCTGTTTTAACTCCGGAGAATAATCACAACGCCGACTTGTTCATAGACCAGATTGAGAGGGCAGTACAAAGTAACAGAGCTTTCAAATGATACTCAAATGAATCTGCGGGTGTCGGTCGCTATGGATAAACAGGGCGGGGGACGCAGACGGTTAACAGATCTAGCAATCAGTGAGACGATCAAAAGGAATAAAATGAATTTATTCTCACCCGTAAATGCCGAAGATAATGTGCTTTAGCTACTGTCTAGCCCATTTTATGAACCCTAATGCTAATGATCAAGATCTGAAGAGAATCGCTAGGGATATACACATCAGTGCCGGCTATACACCACAAACCAGAATAGGCTTTGACGATCTCTGTTTTTGAGACAACTCGATCTGAAAATAGTGTTTTTTCATAGAGAGTGTTCAGGAAAATTGGAAGTATATAAAAATACAGATGAGATGCATCCAAAAACGGTTACATTTATTTATACATGAGTCACACTACCATCTGATCAAAAACCTCAAAGCGTTTATTGGCACTAGCTACGTGTGTGAGTTCTGCTAAAAAGGTTTTAATGACCGTAGAATTCATAAATGCAAATACGCGTGTAACGTCTGTCTAGACACTGCATGTCACACGCACCCAAAAAAAACCTTACTATGTGTCGTTTGCAAGAGATTTTGCAGATCTCAGTATTGCCATGATAGGCATAAACAGTCGAGGGTACCCGATGAGAGACCACAGTGCGATGTGATAAAATATTGCGACAAATGCTGAATGATTTACAGAATGACGGGTGTTGGGAATAAAAGCCGGCCTCATAAGTGCCCAACGGCACGATGCGTACAGTCAGCCAGTTTGATGGGCGAGGGGGAACATACCTGTTACATACAGCCAGACAAGCAAACTGAAACCGACGACAAATACATCTATTATGATTTTGAGACGATGTACGCAGGGGACAAACATGTGGCATATTATGTATGCGCTATAACGCACAGCGGTCACGAATTCACAGCTGAAGGCACGGATTGTGTGAAGCATCTGATCAAACATTTCAGACGTCCAAAATACGCTAATTACACATTTTTAGCCCACAACGCTTCAGGGTTTGACTCGTACATACTGCTGGAGTATTTCATAAATGAAGGTTTAGCACCGAAAATCATTATGCAGGGATGTAGAATAATTTACATGTACGACACCGCGTTCCAGCAGAGATACATAGACACGCTCAGTTTTCTACCCATGTCTCTTAGCAAGATCCCCGCAGTGCTAAATTTATTGGTGTGTGGAAAAGGATTTTTCCCACACCACTTCAACAGACCGGAAAACACTGATTATGTAGGGCCGTACCCTTCTAAAGAGATGTATGGCTATGCCACGATGAGCAGTGTAGAGAGATCCAGATTTGACAAATGGTATCAAAGCGTGCAGGGGGGCGTATTCGACTTCAGAAAAGAAATAGCCTTTTACGGGCGCAATGACGTAATCATTCTGCGTCAGGCCTGCATGAGATTTCGTGAGGAGTTCATTGAGGGTACAAAAATCGACCCGTTTAAATGCGTGACGTTGGCGGGCGCATGTATGAAAGTATTCAAAACAAATTGTCACGAGACACTCTAGCATTAACTCATAATAACGCATACATCAATCAGTTCAAGACATTCTCCAACGTGTCAATACAATGGCTGGAGTATGTTAAAGAACGTAAAAACGCAGATGTGCATCACGCCCTTAACTACGGCGAAGTTAAATTCGGGCCATTCCATGTTGACGGCTATTACGAGACCTCAAATGGTGAGAAAATAGTTTTAGAACACCTCGGGTGCTTTTTTCATGGGCACAATTGTCGTTATGATCCTAATGACATAAATCCAGTCTCAAAACTGCCTTTTGGGGTTCTCAGGATACAGTCTGATAACAAGCTCGAGGCTCTGCGTGACGTTTATTCATTACGGGTGGTCTCTGTGTGGAATTGCGAGTGGGAGCGGGCGAAACGATGCGATCCTGACGTCATGACATTTATGACAGGTTACAAAACACCTGAGAGGCTGAAGCCTAGAGATGCCCTTTATGGGGGGCGCACGAATGCTATTAAACTTTATCACAAAACCACAGACGGAGAACGCGTCGATTATTATGACTTCACATCTCTGTATCCTTATGTGCAGTCACATAAAACATATCCAATCGGACACCCTAAGATCATATTTAGAGATTGAGCCGCTGGAGAATTATTTTGGTCTGATCCGGGCAAAAGTCCTTCCGCCGCGAAAGCTTTTTCACCCCGTGTTGCCTTACAGATGCTCGAAAAAACTAATGTTTCCACTCTGTCGAACATGCGCAGAGGAGGAGATTCAGGATGCACAATGCCATTACACCGATGAGCAAAGAGCTTTGAGCAGATGCTGGGTTAGTGTCGAGCTGGAGAGGGCTATTAAGCACGGCTATGTGGTTGTGAAAATAGACGAGATCTGGCACTTCCGAGACGTCAGATGATTTATTCACTGGCTATGTAAAGACGTTTCTTAAATTCAAGCAGGAAGCGTCAGGATTCCCCGAAGCCGTAGTCACGGACGACGAAAAACAAACATACATAGAGGATTATCTTGATAAAGAGGGGGTTGAACTCGACATCAATAAAATAACTCACAATCCTGCAAAAAGAACGATAGCAAAATTAATCTTAAATTCTTTGTGGGGCAGCTTCTCCTTACGAGAGAATTTACCGTCAACAGAGTTCCTGACAGAACCTGAAGAGTATTTTCGGATCCGGTCGTGTAATAAAACACTTCTCGTTTGTTTCAGATTCTGTGGCGTTGATTCAGTGGTCATACCCTGAACAGGACGCATGTCCCACGCGAGCCGTTAACATGTTCATAGGTGCATTCACGACCGCGTACGCTCGTTTGGAACTTTACGAACTGTTGGATAAATTAGGCGAACGCGTCATTTACACAGATACGGATTCTGTCGTCTTTATATCCAAAAATAACGACTGGATCCCCGAGACAGGACCTTATCTGGGTCAGCTCACAAACGAATTAGACCCTCATGACTCAATCCTGGAGTTCTGTTCAAGCGGGCCAAAATCGTACGGATATCGAACTGCAAAAGGTAATGTTTGCCTCAAAGCTAAAGGCATAACCCTTAATGCTGAGAGTCTGATAACACTAGTCCAAGGTTATGTGAAATCACGTGACACTTCACACCTGCCAGCTCATACGGAGACCATAGTGAGAAATAAGAGAAATCTCACGCTTAGCAATAGATCACTTGTGAAAAGATTCAGAGTCGTCTACAATAAGCAGGTGGTCCTCTCTGATTATTCCACAATTCCTTATGGCTTCTAACAATATTTTGAATCGTTGTGACATGTGTGAAACAGATGATTTTGACTTTAGATTGCTTCACCCGTTTTCAGCTGTCGTCTCCGGACCCAGTAACAGTGGGAAAACGTATTTTGTGAAAACTTTGATGTATAATTCAGAAAAAATGTGTTCTGTAAAATTTGATAATTTTGTCTACATCTATAGCTGCTGGCAACCGCTTTATGATGAATTGATGCAAGTGTTTGACATTAAATTTATTGAAGGTATACCTAAATCCTTGAATGACGAGTATTTATTTCCTCGCCATAAGCATTCACTATTACTCTTTGACGACGTGATGGACCACGCCTCTTCTAACACAGAGGTTCAACGGGCTTTTACGCAGTACACCCATCACAATTCGATAAGTACAATATTAATAATTCAAAACCTCTTCTTCCAGGGGAAATCTACCAGGACCATCAGTCTCAATACAAATTATTTAATTATTTTTAAAAACCCTAGAGATAAGCAGCAAATTTGTGTTTTGGGGAGACAGATGTTCCCCGGGGAGGCGAGATTCTTTATCGAAGCGTACCAGGATGCGACAAGTCGCCCCTACGGCTACATTATAAAGCAAACACACCAGAAAGATTACGGCTCAGAACAGATCTGCTCTCAGATCATCCAGTGGTGTATATACAGAAGAGGAGGTAGGGACCATGAGTTTGAGACTGTCCAGAAATGTACCTCTTTTAAAGTTATTATACAAAGGCACGCCGAAGCAAAGGCGTCTTATTTTACAGTCAGCCTCTGACGAGTTCATACTGGCTCTATGTGAATTGTCTCTTAATGTCCTTCATGGCTTAATACCATTAACTGCGAATCAGCACAGAAGCTTAAAAAAGAGAAAGACTGAAATAAAATACGTGGCTAATAAAAAGATTAACGTTAAGAGAAAGAGGTGCATGATTAATCAAAGAGGTGGATTTCTCCTCCCCCTCGTAAGCATAGCTATACCATTTATTCAAGTTCAACACACTTTATTTGTCCCCAAGGGGCAATTAACAAGGCCACGTAGAGTAACACACAATCGCTATGCATAAAAGAATCATACAATAAACAAATAACACAGTGTGCACGAGTGCAAATATATTAAAACAAGTCCAACCATATATAAAAAGAAATAAATACGTGAATAAATATATCCCCAAAAAAATAAAATAAAAAAAAATATATAAAAAAAATCACTGCAAGGTGAACTTGATGGTGCTTAAAGACGGCTGTAAATTTAAAAGCTGCACCGATTTTGGAACAAAGGTTGCCCTCCTCCTTTGTGTCCTACAGCCCGGACAACGAAGACGTCGCCCAGAGGGAAGCCACTCAAAAACAGAAGCAAGGACATGTGACGGATCTTGTAGAATCCTGCAGGACAACCTCAGTGTTTGCTGATCACTTATAATAGAAAGAGTCCTAATAGGAAGTCCGATAATTTTTTAACAGACTTTTACCGTGCGCTCCAAGCGATTTCTGTTTTGAAGGCTGATGGAGTGAAACCAGCAGACGATAGAAAAAGTAATGACACTTTCGATGTAGGAGTAGTAGAACATAGTAAGAATGCTCTTACTAACCCCAAAGGAATTGAGCTTTCTTAAGAGATACTGCAGCTGATGGCATTTTTTCAATATCTCTTCTGTGTTTGAGGTGAATTTCAGCATATTATCAAAAATTGTGCCCAGGTACTTATACTCCTCGACGATCTCTATGGGCTTTCCATGAATCACAGTGGTGACTGCCATAGCCATCTGCCTCTGCTTGTTGGAAAAAGTTACCACCATCTCTTTAGTTTTATTTACGTTGAGTTCCAAACACGAATTGTCACACCACTCCACAAATTCGTGAAGAGCTGGGCCGTGATGCTGTTGAGAGTCTGATAACAAAGACAATAAGACAGTGTCATCCGCGAACTTAATTAAACTACAATTAGATTGGGTGGACCTACAATCGTCAGTATAAAAAATGAAGAGGAGCGGAGAAAGAACACAGCCCTGTGGAGAGCCAGTTGAAGTATAAAGGAGGTCAGAAAGGGTGTTGTTGACCAGCACTCTCTGAGACCTATTTGTCAGGAAGTAAATTATCCAGGAGATCAGCTGGTTCTCCAGATGGAAGCGATTGATGAGCTTCTCAGCAAGAATGTGTGGCTGTAGCATATTGAATGCCGAAGAAAAATCAGCGAACAAAAATCTAGCTGTGGTATTAGGAGACTCAAGATGCTTATGGACAATATCTGTGATAAACACTTTTGCATCATCCACCCCTCTGCCTGTGCGATAGGCAAACTGAAGTGGGTCCAACTGCAACTCAGGTACTTTAGTGATGTAGTTTTTAATAATCCTCTCCATGGCCTTCATCACAAGAGAGGTGAGAGCAATGGGCCTCAGGTCATTTAAGACGTTGATTGAACTCTTTTTTGGTATTGGAAGGACAGTGGAATGTTTCCACAACTGAGGGACAACTCCACTCGCCAGGGAGTTCTGAAACAGTGTCTGAAACACACTCGCTAACTGCTCCGCACAATGTTTTAAGGTTCGGCCACAGACAGTATCCGGACCAGGTGCAGATTTAACTTTGGTCTTCTTAAGGCCTCGCACAACCTCCTCAGTACTGATGATGAGAGCACAGTTACCAGGTTTTAAAGTAGAAATGATTGATTCTATTCTATTTTCTATTGTCTTATTACCAGTCTGATAACGTCTAGACAGTAACGAGTATGGAGTATGCAGAAAAAATATATCTCGTCCCGAAACATCAATTGGATAGGTTGAGGATGACACACCCACGTGAAAATATTCATAAAGATGTTGAGGACAACCTGGGCGCAACAATAAGGGATATATTACAGAGGAATGACCTTGACTCCAATGAGTTGCAAAGGTTTTTAGCTGTGGTGAAGCAAGGTGATGCGGAGAGTAGCACGCTAACCCTTACATTGCCTCAACGCGATCCGCTCTATGGGAATGCATCTACCACAGGGTCAGATGCCACTAATAGGGTCGATGATAATGACGGGGAGAGGAGGAGGATGAGATCGTAAACGATGTGTTAAACAACGTCCCTCAGAGGAGTTTAAAAAATATCAAATACATTCTGGATAAGATGTCTAGAGCTAAACATGTGTCTTCATGGTCAGACTCTGGAGAATTTATTTTTAAAGGCAGGCCCATTGCGGGGTCACACATGCTCGACCTGCTGAAGAGTATAACGAGACCTCAGATGGTGCGTGACGATCTTAGACCCGTAGGATGGTCAGAGTTTCTGGAGGCCTTTGCCGGCTTAAACATTCCGTTTTCGACTATAAGTAATCAACATGTCAGACGTATGATAGAATCTTTTAAAAGAAAGCCATCTACGGATAGCAAAGCTACTGTTTCATCTGCACAGACGAAAAAACACAGGTGTCAAAAGCATACGTATCCACCTACAACACCTACACACCCCGCATTGCATCCTGACATTTCAAATGACAATGTATTTAACCCTCTAGGCGCCACGGTCGAGTTTACTCAACAAGATGCGGCACTGAATAAAACGGCCGATTTTGTCAAATAGGGTGTCAAATTTCGTTCAACCTCCCCTCCACTAGATGTCAGACATGTCATACTTCATCCCCGACTCAAAAAATCGTCATGCTTCTATACAAAATCTTCGAGCAAGAGCGCATTGAATCAGTGCGAACAAACGCGAAGCTAGTGTGCGAGTGAGCCATTTCATCAGAGCAATATTGTCAACGTCAGCGAGTATTTGCATTAGATTATTATTATTTTCTAATGGCATCAATAAAGCTTACCCGCAATGAAGTGTTGGGTCTTCTATTCGCAGACCCTGATTCTGAAGGGGAATATCTGCCGTAATCCTGAAAGTGAAAGTATAGCCCTACACCAAGCACAAACGGTGAATCCTTTGCCCAATGTAGATGGTCATTTGCCCAATGTCAGTGGTGGGAACACAGTGGTGTTTCGCGGGGTCGGAGTGTTCATTGTGAAGTTAGCAGGTGTGTTACGCCGGCTTCACACCGCACGCGCGAGCAGTGTGTTGGCAGGGCAGTGGTGCGCATGGAGAGCGAGAGTCACGCGCGGCCGTTTTGCATTCACACTGGCAGCGTTTGTCTCACGCAGCTGAACCGCGGCTCGTGTATTGCAAATACAGTTAGTGGGCAACATGGAGGCAGGGTGTGGAGTCACAATGACAATAGTCCGAACTGTGCACACTCCGCGGGCGCGCACGCGTCTATCTCTCGTCTTGTCTCGTCATCTCACTCATGATCTCTGCCTTACCGTGGCGAGTGATCTTTTGAACTAAACAGGTCTTGTCTACTTGTGTTTGTGTGTCATATGAATAATATAAATGTGCCCCATACATGGAATCAGAGTGCCTACTGTATGTAGTAAATGGAAAGTCTCTAGAGCAAAAGGCCAACCGTTACATGCATTCGGTTTGTTTCTAACATTTATTAGTAATGATTTACACAGTTTGTTTACTATTTACTATTTACCTGAGCATTGAGTATTGAGCAATATAGCATACAGAAGGTGAGGGACATTTTGGGGGGAAAGAAGTGCTGCATTTATCATTTAAACATGTGACTTTTCATGACAATTCTATAATCCAAGGTGACCACCACCATATGATGTCATAATATGCAAATTAGATTGGACAATGTAATCCCTACATAAACTTTGGGTCATCCTTAATATTTCTCTAATTTACAGAAAGTCTCTATCTTTTATCACTTTTAAGATATAGCCTTTTCAAATTAAGATGTCAAAATCGAACGTTTTAGGAAAAAACCTCTGGCGCCTAAAGGGTTAATTCACCTATGTTGGACAGGAGTCAGTGGTTAACTTTTTAAGTTTGTATGTTTGTTCATCTATATCTGTTTAATCACCTCTTTTGTTTCTTAAATGATGTATATCATGATTACTGTATTAAATGTGTATCATATTTTTCTGTCAATAAAAATAAAGAAAAAACAAAAAGTTGTATCTGTTTATGTATCTTTTATTCGTTACATATACACATGAATTAACATCACACACTAGATTACATTTATCTAAACACTTTTTTTATTTAGCCACACATGCGTAAATTAACATGTCTGAAGCATTCTGCCAGTCTGTACGCACTGAACACACTTAAATGTTTTACCGCTGCATGGATTGGGCTTGATTTTTTTCACAAAAAGAGATGCCATGAAGTCATTTTGAATTAGATCATCATGATACATTTTCACATTTTCAAATCTTTCGTCGTTGTCCACATTGACCAGCCTGACCTCTCCTGCTTCTTTGTTAAAATTGTATGCACACACTCGAGAGCCTTACAAATGAAACTCATATCTGACATCCTCCAACGGCTCGTGGATGAATTTGGTCAGACAAGGGCCGTGCGTCTTCCTAGGTGCTAGAGTCAGATGATCCATCGCAACCTCGACGGTTCTCTCAGGAGTTTTAGGTGAAGCCCCGGCCATCGTAACAGATTAGCTTTCCTTGTGTGTGTTAAATCACAAGTTATGTTCTGCTGTTTTTCTCCCTTTTTTAACAGCTTACCGCAAGCCCTGCGTGCATGTGTACTTGTGTAAAGGGCGGGGTCTGGGGCGGGTTTACACACGCCCCTCCAGAGCCCATTCATGGCTCATCATCAGAGAGAAAGGACGTGTTTGCACGGAGTTCCGTAAGAAACAATTGTTTTTGCCTAAACTAAATAAAAAATGACAGTAATTGTAATGTGAAACAACTTAATATTATTCGCTTTTATTTATTTATTTGTTCTGCGCTGAGGGGGAGTGTTAGGGGCGGAGCTGAGGGAAGCGGCTTCGCACACATCCTCTGCATGCAGTTTGTTTCTGTCGTCAACCTGGAAGGACGCGTTCGCTTCTTAGTCCGTAAGAGATCATTTTTTGACAAACTCAAGAAAAACGTTCGTTTCATGTGATTTTAACCACATTTCTTTGATATGCCTAATGCCTATACTTGTTTGGAAACACTGTTTACTCTATCTTTACAAACCATCAAATATATTCTCTGTTTTTATATGAAAACATTTGAAAGGATTGAACTTTTTACAAAGTTTTATGCGAAAGAAAAAACTTTAACTTGTTTTTACATGTTGTTTTTACACAGTCATAAATTCCTTTGAATAGCAGAGGGGGAGGATAATAAAACAGTAGGGGTCATAACACACAACCCAAACAAGTGTCCAGAACAGGTGTCCAGTCCGGTGGGAGGGAGGGAGGGGGGTGGAATGTTAATTAGGGTCATAAATTAATCAAATATGATAGGTAGTGCCCTATATACTCTCTGACATACAAAGGTCAGCACCGGTATTTCCCCTGCCTGAGGGCTGATCACTCACAGATGGTCAGAGAACAAGGGACTACACATCTCATAACAATAACCCCATTCATAACCATAACTCGAGGTCATAGGTTGATGCCTAGGGGTGGGGCCCAGGGTCAGAGGTCAAAAACTTCAAAGACAAAGGTCAAGAGGTCAATCATTTTCGGTGTAGCATAACTACTCAGAGGTCATAATAGATTGGAATATTCAAAAGATCGGAGTCATCACGCCGGAGACGGGTTTATTGAGGATGCAGTGTCAATTAAATCATTATTAAATAGGAATATTCGAAAGATCAGAGCTGTCAGGCATAATTTAAGTAATTATTTCTGTACAAATATATATTTTTTATATGAAGTATACTCATTTTATATTAAATTATGCATTATGTTTACATTATGAGTTTTCAATAGGTTTTTACACTATCAGCTTTTTTCCGTCAGCAATTCTTAAAGTCTTCATATTTCCTCATTATGATTTCTTGCTCTTCCACTGTGAAATAAGAACATCTGCTTTTTTCAATGTTGAATGCTATTGGCTGATAGCAGAAAAGGTGTGGCTTTTATGTGCGGAGTTGAGTGAGGGTTTGAGCTGGCTTATGTGCCAGGCTTTTAAACCTGGGTTGGGAGAGAGAAAGTTGATAACCAGCGTCATGAAACATTAACCCAGGTTGGATTTGTTTGGTTTTGTTAACCCGAGACTTACTCTGTAACCCATAGTTTACACAACTTGCCACAGGAGAAATAAAACGGGAGGGGGATTGGTGTGAAATACAGGAGAGTCCAGGTAAGACCACACGGTGTTGACAGGAGTGATTAGTCCTGAACTCTGGGGGAAATATATGGTGTCATTAATTTAACTTTCACCGAAGTCCAAGTGCTTACAACAAGGTGACTGGTGTAGTTCAGAGTTTCAGCTCGTCCTGTGATACGAGTCTCTTTCAGATTCAGATTTGATTCACATGAGTTTCTGATTCAGTTTAATTTTCAGCAGGAGTGACCCCTTTTTCCACTTCTGAAACTGCATAACATTACGTTTGATTTAAGCTTGAACAAAGTTCTCTTCTCAACTTTATTAAAGTCAATGCATTACTTCAGTTTTAATCCAGATTTACTTCTGACCTCAAACGTCAGTGAATATTTATAGTGTGTGTTTTTACAGACGTTCCTCCACAATAAATCTGAGGACAGGAGGCAAACACAGAAAGTGCATCTGTGATCCAGCAGGTGTTGCACATGAGCAGTTTCAATGAGAACTACAGAATAGAACAGGAGTTTAATTCAGTGTCATTGAAGACATGTTCATGTGAATGTTGCTTGTGTTTCTTAAAGGCTGTTGAAGAGCTCAGAGTCAGATGGAAGCGTGTTCAGGATGGGATGGATCACATATAACCTGTATAAGGGCCACTACAATCATGATTCACATGAGCTAAACCTGTTGGCAAAGGCAAGCTTGTGTGTGTACATGTATTATAATAAACGTATTCCTTTTGATGGCCTAAAACAATTTCATTTGTCTTTACATTTCTTCACTTAGCTCAAAGATGTGTTTGCCCTTCAGAAAGTCATTGTGTGTAACCCTTGCATGTCACAGCCTGTTCTGTAAATGTGTATCTGATCAAATGTGCGTTTCTTTGACTGATTTGCAGTGGGATGAAATGGACGGACACCTGGGATCCAAACAATCATTCTTCCCAGAATAAGGATCATGTCCCTGTCCGTGTCTGTTTATTCTGATTTCATGAATGAATTGAGCTGCTTTTTCAGAAAACCTTTGTTTGGTCAAAAGTTGATGCTCCTGTTCTTGCTCAAATTACTGTGTTTGTTCTGGTTTCTTATTAAATCTACTTTTACTGCCTGGAACTGTTTCTTGGCTGATGTCTCAAACATCCATTATGATGTTTGACTTAAATAATATTTAGTATATGAATAGTAATCCCAACAGGCAGAAATGTGAGGAGAGCTGCTCAGTGATCTGGGATCAGTGTTGATCACAGTCACGCTTGAGTCTCTTATATTGGAAAACGTGTGTGATGAAGGTCTGAACTTCATCAAAACATTGAGACGCATCTCTACTGAATCCACAAAAGAAACTAAGCAGAGCCCTCAAAATAACAGCATCTTTCAGACGCTTTTCCTTCATTCATCTTCTCTTTCTTCAAACACACATTGACGCTCATTCCTCCATCACACTCAGACTCTTTTCTTTCATTCATCTTCTCTTTCTTCAAACACACATTGACTCTCATTCCTCCATCACACTCTCAGACTCTTTTCTTTCATTCATCTTCTCTTTCTTCAAACACACATTGACTCTCATTCCTCCATCACGCTCTCAGACTCTTTTCCTTCATTCATCTTCTTTCTTCAAACACACATTGACTCTCATTCCTCCATCACACTCTCAGACTCTTTTCTTTCATTCATCTTCTCTTTTTTCAAACACACATTGACTCTCATTCCTCCATCACGCTCTCAGACTCTTTTCCTTCATTCATCTTCTTTCTTCAAACACACATTGACGCTCATTCCTCCATCACACTCTCAGACTCTTTTCTTTCATTCATCTTCTCTTTCTTCAAACACACATTGACTCTCATTCCTCCATCACACTCTCAGACTCTTTTCTTTCATTCATCTTCTCTTTCTTCAAACACACATTGACTCTCATTCCTCCATCACACTCTCAGACTCTTTTCCTTCATTCATCTTCTTTCTTCAAACACACATTGACTCTCATTCCTCCATCACACTCTCAGACTCTTTTCTTTCATTCATCTTCTTTCTTCAAACACACATTGACGCTCATTCCTCCATCACACTCTCAGACTCTTTTCCTTCATTCATCTTCTCTTTCTTCAAACACACATTGACTCTCATTCCTCCATCACGCTCTCAGACTCTTTTCCTTCATTCATCTTCTTTCTTCAAACACACATTGACTCTCATTCCTCCATCACACTCTCAGACTCTTTTCTTTCATTCATCTTCTTTCTTCAAACACACATTGACGCTCATTCCTCCATCACACTCTCAGACTCTTTTCCTTCATTCATCTTCTCTTTCTTCAAACACACATTGACTCTCATTCCTCCATCACGCTCTCAGACTCTTTTCCTTCATTCATCTTCTTTCTTCAAACACACATTGACTCTCATTCCTCCATCACACTCTCAGACTCTTTTCTTTCATTCATCTTCTCTTTCTTCAAACACACATTGACGCTCATTCCTCCATCACACTCTCAGACTCTTTTCCTTCATTCATCTTCTCTTTCTTCAAACACACATTGACTCTCATTCCTCCATCACGCTCTCAGACTCTTTTCCTTCATTCATCTTCTCTTTCTTCAAACACACATTGACTCTCATTCCTCCATCACACTCTCAGACTCTTTTCTCTTCCAGTCAGAAACAAGTGGAGCTTTTCTAACGTCTCTCACTGATGTCAAACACCTGCCCGCACTGATTGAGGACTGTTCCTCAGGAGCATGTGCCAAAATACATTTCTTTTCTTTCTTTTTTCAGTCTGAGGCCAAACTTTTCTTCATGTAGATTGTTAGCTGGACAAAAACTCATGAGCTAATGGGTAAGAGACTCAAAATGGTTGTTTCAAAGGTTTCCCCCATAATGTGCCCAACATAGAGAGCCAAACTGATCAAAACTAGGGATGGCTGACGCGAAACAGACGTTTCGGGGCGTTGCCGAGATCCCGAAGCGCAGATGTTTCGAAACACTGCTCCGAACTGTGATTGGAAACACCCATGTCACGTGACTATGGCTAAATGAAGCTTCGAAGTGTTTCATCAGGTGGCGCCTGCCGAAACTGCATTGATTAAAGTGGGCGGGAACAAACCACACAGTCACACATCTGTGTAAACCTAATTCACCACAGTTTAAAAGTGAAGTAAATCCATCTTCACCTCGTGGGTTTTTGTGAGAGGAGAGAGATTTTGTGATAGCAGTGAGATTTATAGTGCGCTTTGGTTAGTTATATTTAGGCTAGATTTAAATGAGATATATTGACTGATAGGTATAGACAGTGACGTATAGTTAGGATAGATATAGTGACACATTCATATAATAGTGACACATTCATATAGACTAAGTTAAGTATAGACAGATAGATAGCACAGCATAAGTTAGAGATATAGAATTATATAGATATAGATTCATAGGTGATATATAGATAGATATATTAATAGAATAGATAAAAATGGAGGCTCCACGTAAGAGATGCCGTACATCTGTGGTGTGGGAGCATTTCCATTTGGAAGCACCAAATAAAGTGAGATGTGTGTATTGTGATAGGCAGCTAGCCTTCTGCAACAATACATCATCCATGATGCGCCATTTGAGGAGCACTCATCCTGCCATTTTGGAGGGTGCAGAGGATGGTAACATTCCCCCTGTACCTAGGCCTGCTACTGACCCTGCTGGGCCGTCTAAGCAAGGTATGCATTGTTTGAAATATAATTCAGATAAAATCACAAAGTGTTGGGACACTGTTTAGAAAGTCTGTAGTTTTAAAAAGGTAAACCACCCCTAAAAACTAACGTCCCAATCACAACTCCCAATCGTGTTAATCGTGCTTCACTGTGAATATTTAAATATAACACTTCACACACTTATTAAATGGAAAACATTTATAGGCCTACAAATTAACCCATCGACAGCCAGTGAAGACATCAGTTTGTTTTTTCTAATTGTTGTAGTTCTAAAATCAGTTTGATCTGTGTTTGTGTGAGCATAAACTTTAACCAAACATAACTTGTTTGTTTAGAAAGGTTTCCAAATAATGAACCAGTACTTTTAATAGCTGTGCACTATTTCTATATTTTTTCCAATGTATCTGTCTGAAAGATGGTTTCATGTTTTATCTTATTTTATTTTAAAAGGCAGACAGAGGGAATTGGATGAGGCTCTTGTTAACATGGTGGTGAAGGATCTGCAGCCCTTCACTGTCGTGGAGGATGAGGGTTTCATGGCCTTTGTGAAGAAGCTTGATCCAAGCTATGTTCTCCCATCCCGGAAGGCGCTTAAAACTATGGTGACCGACAGGTACAACAAAACCAAGGAGAAGACAATGGAGGAGCTAAAAAAGGCTGAATTTGTTAGCCTTACGGCTGACACGTGGTCCTCCATTAATATGGATGGATACCTTGGTGTAACTTGCCACTACATAACACCAGAAGCAAAGCTGGCAACTGTTGTACTGGGTGTAAGGAGGTTTTACCAAATCCACACAGCCCAGCATCTCATGGAGGCTAAATCCTTGTTAATGGCTGAATGGGGAATAAAATCCAAAGTTCAATGTATGGTGACTGACAATGCATCCAACATGGTCCTAAGTGCCCAGCTGCTCAACACCTTCGCCATGTGCCATGTTTTGCCCATACTTTGAATTTGATTGTGAAGAAGGCACTAGATCAAACGGCAGTCATCAGTGAAATAAGGCAGAAAGCCAGAAAGATTGTGGGGTTGTTTAGATCCAGCTGAAAAGCAAAGGACAAGCTTGTGGAGATGCAGGCCTTGATGGCCAGACCAACTCTGAAACTGATCCAGGAGGTTGAGACGAGATGGAACAGCACGTTCGACATGATGCAACGCTTGTATGATCAACGAGAGCCAGTGGGTGCTGCACTTTCCAATTTAAAAAGTGATATTGCTCCGCTGACAAGTTTGGAGTATGAAATTATTGAAGAATCATTGTCAATACTGAAACCGTTTAAACTAGCAACAACAGAGTTGTCAGAGGACAAGAGTGTGTCATCTTCAAAACTTATACCTCTGTACAGGATGTTGCAGCACAAGCTTAAACAGAAAAAAGGACATGTTCCACAGGAATCAACTGTAGAATTAGGTAGGCCACAATGACCATTCTACCCATAATATACATGTCATATTGTTGTAATTAATATATATTCATATGGTTTTCTCCTGTTTTGAACAGGCTCATACCTGCAAGAAGGTCTGCACTCCAGATGTGGGGGGTATGAGTCCTTCAGAGCCTTGGCGCTTGCTACACTGCTGGACCCAAGGTTCAAAAATGTGGCTTTTGGGAATTGTACCAACGCCCAGGAAGCTGAAAAAAGCCTCACACTGGAGTGCGCTTCATTGATGCGTTCAAACACAGCAACTCCTGGTGAGCAGTCTCAGTCTTCATCGAACTTTATGGAGATGGTTCATCTGAATAATTATGAACATTATACTTCATATATGCTGTCAGTTTATGCTTTGTAACTAATTGTTGTTTTAATTTTCATTCAGAGCCACAAATGTCAACATCAGGACCATCATCATCATCATCAACATCACCAGCAGAAACCCAGGACAGTTTATGGGAACTGTTTGATAGTCATATCCGTGAAACCCAGACGACACACAGTACTACAGCTGATGCAACTGTAGAAGTGAAAAAATACCTGAAAGATGCGTTTTTGCCCAGAACGCATGATCCATTAATTTATTGGAAAGAGAGAGCAGTGATTTTCCCTCATTTGTGTGTACTTGCAAAAAAATATTTGTCCCTTGTGAGAGGATTTTTTCAAAGGCTGGAGAAATTATATGTAAAAAAAGAAGTCGGCTGAGTCCTTCAACAGCAGAGCAATTAATATTTTTGAATAAAGAAGTTTTGTAACAAATGTGACACATTGTGGCTTTATTTATTTTATTAATGTACATTTTGTATAACAAAAAAACAAAACATAGTTCTTTACAATGATGAGGCTACAGGTTACAAAACCAAGACCATGTAGTTGTCAGACAGATGTTAAAAATTTTTTTTTTTACATGGATCATTGTCAAGGCAATACATGCAAGTGACCACTAGATGGCGCCGTAGAGACAGGTGTCAGATTGATTTGAAGCAATATGGAACATTTGCTTCAACTGCTTCATTGCTTCACGAAGCCTCGGTCTGCCCATCACTAATAAAAACCCAACACAACAAACAACCCAGAAGAGACTGGAGCTGAAAGGAGGAAACATTATATTACCATACCGCAGGGAGGAAAATGAGACAGATAGAGAGAGATCTGAGAGAGAGATCTGAACGATCGTCAGACAGACACTGATTCACCACAAGAGCTTTTCAAAGCTTCTGTACTCCTGTGCAGCTGTGATCAATGAGTCTTCCAGCGTTCTGATTGGAGGAGGAGGACGAGTGGGAGGAGCCTAGAGTAATCAAGCCTTGAGTGAGTGATCAGCTCCTTCACTGTCTCTCTCTCTCTCTGAAGCCAATAAATCAATCAGTAAAAAATATATGAAAACATTTTATAATCAAGAAAATAATTAAGACAATAAAATAAATACGAGATAAGACTATTTCTGACATTAGTTTTGTCCACTGACTGTTTCTGACAACCTTGTCTGACTCCTCGTTTTTGGCAGAAAAGTTCTCTTTCTCTCTGAACTTCAGTTTCAGGTTAAAGTCGATGAAACAGGGAATTTTCGTAGGCTATGTTCAGACTGCTAGCTAAAGACTGGACAGTGAAAAACACAACATCAGTTGTATTTAACATACGGTTGAAGTGTGTTTGAAAGAGCAGCGCTTCTAACCCTTCAGGGACTTAAAAACTATCCGTTCAACAGTCTCCTTCACCACAGCCGTTTGGCTTTTGGGTGAATATACAATTCACCAGGCAAATAAGAAAGCAGTTCAATATCGTGGCCCCCAAATAAAATTATGCTTAGGGCCCCATAAGGGCTTGGGTCGGCCCTGATGTAGACACAAACGCCCCCTCCTTGACTTTCACCTGGAATAAGTTAAATAAAAAGAGGAATAAGCGTCCATGTTAATAAACCAAATGTTTTTATTTTTTGACTTCATCCGTGTCACTCCAGCACAGTAGATGTAGATGTAATACTGATCATAATAATTGTATTGTTTGTGAATCTGAGATTAAAACAACAGATCATTTATTTTCAGCCGCTCAAACAGCAGTGGCTTTTGCTCTGACTGATAGCTTTCACATTTCAATGAATTTGAATCACTTTACTAGAATTGACATGAACATTCAGTTGTTCTTGAGCAATATTTTTTGTTATTTCAAGGAAACTTTATATTTCTACCTTTAAGTGCCTTAAAACAAAGAATTCTGGAATCTGAGTTTTAAAGAAATGAACTGGAAAAATATTTAGTTTAAGATAGTGAAGCTGTTGGTTTCATTTATTATTTTATGGTAATTTCCCTGTATTATTTGCGTAGTTGTACTCTCTTCTGATTGTTGTGTATATTTCAGCAATAAAAAAGAAAGAGAAAAACACTCCGGCACAGTAAACGCTCAAGACAGACATGAAGAAAATAAAGCTCAAAGACGATTGGTATTTGTCTCTAATTCAGAACTTGTATTGTTTATTTGCCACAACAATGGCGTCTTGAAAGTGGCATCAAGTGTTTGTGACTCTTTCATATGTTCGTCCATACCCATTATTTCAAGCTACACTGATAAAAACAACTTGTATGATTTACTTGATAAAATCATTGTAACAATTTGCACTCGAATTTTCTTAGTAAATTTTACTGCTGTGATATCACAGCAGTAAAACAACTCTAAATGTAATATTTGTGAAAACATTAAGTAAATGTTACTTAATTATGTTTAACGTAGCAGGTTGTATTTATTAAAAGTAATTAAGTAAATTTAATTTGATTTGAAAAGGAACATCATTGTTGTGAAAATACTTGGGCTTTCCTGTAGCTCAAACACTAGAGCGTGGCGCTAGCAACGCCAAGGTCATGGGTTCGATTCCCAGGGAAAGCAAGAACTGACAAAATGTAAAACAATGTGTACCTTGAATGCAATGTAAGTTGCTTTGGATAAAAGCGTCTGCCAAAAGCATAAATGTAAAAGTAAATGAAAATATCAAGTACATTTTATAAATCTGTAATATTTACTGTTATGAAGTAATTAAGTAGATGTTATAATGTCTGTCAATTTAAAACAAAACAGTTTAATGAATGTATATTACTCACTATTATTATGTAAATGTTGCTTTTTTAAGTGTTACCAAATAAATATAATAATTTTCTCTGCATCAAGTACTTTTTTTTATCTAGTGACTTGCATATTAATGTGGTCAAGTGTTCTGAAATGGATATTTATATTCACACTGACACAATATTCATTCCACAGTGCCCTTTTTTATATCTTACACCAGCAAAACACATAGTCAACAACAAATGCAACAATATAACTAACAAGTAGTCGTGGCCAAATTTAACCACATTAACAGTCTTTTGGGGAATCAAAACTTAAGGCAGGTCCAAGTCTGTGTGTTTGACAGTGAAATATCCATAAAGACAAGCTCTCCTGCACATGGGCGTTGGGTCCAATAGAGACTAATCTATCTTTTCAAGTTTTTGTTACAATCGTTGAGATGGAGATGTAAGTTGGGGTGTACCAGCAGCCTTGATTGTACAGCACATGCTATGTCGATAGCATTTAGGAGAGCAACTTCAACTTTAAAGATTGCACTTTTGGGGACATCTTAACACCATCCAGGTCCAGGAAAAGTTTCTGGAACACCTCAAAGGTGTAGCGCAGTGTTGGGGGCTATGCCAGGTTGAGGGCATAAATAAGTCCCATCAGCAGTGTGCAAGCTTTAGCAGTACTGCCACATCCTGGAAACATCTCCCTGCCTTCCCAAAGGATGGACTCGTCGACTGGATCCTCTCGAGCAGCACCATGGACGACCAGGATCTTAAGGATATGTTCAGCGGCATCACTGCGAGTGTCCTCCTGCATTCAGTTTATAAGAAAGAAAAAACACAACTCTATTGAGAAACAAATACAACAGATATTCATTATCAGTGCAGAACGAACATGCTTGCTAAAAATGACTTTTTAGACAGTTTCACGTCTCATCTCAATGCTTTGGTTCTGTGAACAGATTGATGATGTGTCAATACTGTGTGCATTACAAGCAGGAGTTGTCCTGCATATATACCTATATATATGCATGACTATTTTAAATAAGCCGACCGGGCTCAGTGTGTCCATAAACAGCCTCAGCTTGGTCCCGATGACACCTCTCTGTAACGTCTATGCAATAACCAAACCATCAAAATTAACACATTGTTATCACAAATCTAAAATAGAAAAGTCAAAACTTACTGAAAATAAGTCAGCCAAGGCGACATCCCAAACCGTCCGTCTCTGCCACCACTAAACAAGCGGGATCTTGTTGTAAAAAAAAACAAAAAAACAAATGTGCGCGCCGATTCAAACGCACTTTGCTTTTCAGATTAAAATGTTCTTAGTATTTTTAGGTGAATGTGCTGTGACTATAAAACATTAAATAGTATTTGTAAATATATGATAAAATGTACTCTCTCTTCTCAGTTAATTTATTAGATTAATAAATTGTGTAAATTTCACTAAATATATTATAGTTCTAACTTAATCTTGATTTTACAATATATAAATTATATGAATTAATGTAATAGATTTTACCATACCACAAAGTCATTATTTTTGGTGTGTGTGTGGTTGAGCATTATTGATTAAGTGTGATTGAGTTGTCCAATCTATGGCTTAGATTACCTAGCAAGTCCTCTTGTGTTGGAAATTAGCATTTTCTCATAACTTTAGTCCTCACAAGACTTGTATTTGTAATAATTGTTTTATACTATATCACAATAAGTATTTATAATATGAAAGAATGTGATATTTTTTCTTTATTGGATATGATGGACATTAAGGGTTATATTCTCAATCACAATGATTTCTGTTTGAAACATGTTTTTTTTTTCAGTTCTCCTCTGGCCAATTACTAAACAGCGTATGATTATTATTCTGGCAACTTTCAGGTCAGAGGTCATAATAGATCTGAATATTCGAAAGATCGGAAGCAACACGCTGGAGACGGTTAGGGGTCAAAGGTTAGGGGTCGCAAGATGTTTTTGAACAATCTTTTATCCTCACCAAGGCTGCATTTATGAGAGGAAAACACTATTTTGATATATATTTAATCCTGTGAATAAATCTGAATTCATCATCATTGCTCCACTCTTCAAGGTCACATGATCCTTCAGAAATCATTCTAATATGCATTATTATTATTGCATTAAATATGTATTATAATATAAATGCATTCTTGCTGAATGAAAGCATTCAAATCTTACTGACCTCAAACTTTCCAGTGGCGTTAAACCCGGAGCAGCTGCTGGTGTTGTGGATATTGACTTACAGAGTCTCTGTTTGCCTCAGCGATGGCACAGAGAGCAGATGATGGAGTCACTATCTGCACCATCGCTGGTGGTGTTCCTCGTCCGGCGAGGGCTTCTTGTGCTGAACCTCCACAATTCTCCAAATCTACAATTTGCCAAAAGTGCAACCAGAGATTTTTAACTGAAGTTGCATGCACATTTCAAACATTTTCCTATTTATCCTTTGCATAAATCCACCCCTGGTGGCAGAATTATGCATTATTGACCTAATTCTCAATGTAATACAGAATTAAACAAAAACAATCACTGTTTGCAGAATAAAAAGCAACAGGTTACATATAAAGTGCACTATACTGAAGATATTTATCATCTCAGGTCGACTCTGTGCTTCTCCTTCTTCAGCAGGTTTCCTCCTCTTATTAAAGTGTCTGTGGCTCAACCCATAGAGCAGAGGGAAAAGACACACAAGGGTAGAAAAGAAAGACACCACCTAACACGGGTAGGGGAAATCTCTTCAATAGCGTCCGTCCCCTCAGAGCCGGCACGAGTGCCGCTTCCCATTGATCAATCTGAGCCTTCAGACTCTTCTCGAGCCAACCAAACAAACAAAACAAATTATCATACAATCCATTCCCGTCAATCAAACATTGTTAAAGAGCAGCGCAAACCTTCTGCAAGCTCTTCTGCAGGTCGACTCTTGCTTCTCCTCCTTCAGCAGGTTTCCTCCTCTTAT
Organism: Romanogobio albipinnatus; assembly: GCA_023566225.1. NCBI lineage: Eukaryota > Metazoa > Chordata > Actinopteri > Cypriniformes > Gobionidae > Romanogobio > Romanogobio albipinnatus. The sequence continues at coordinate 58,510,159 of CM042246.1, read as the reverse complement.
TAAAGCGAGAGGGGTCTGTGGCTTTTTTCTGGAAGGGTTTTGTCCTGGCATCTCAAGATATGGTTTGTTGTTTACAGTGAGCAGTGCATGTGGGTTGAGTCCTCAAATAAACCCTTCAAAATTCATCAGCGGAAGTTATTGGACTATTTAAGTAGGTGGTGCTTCGTTTGGACCTATCAAAGCACGCTAAAAATGACTGGCATTTCAATGCACCAATAAGATCTTAGAATATAATACTATATAATATATAATTGAATTCTAGAGCTTTCTAATTGGAATTCATGCCATTTTAAAGCATTAGATGTCATTTTAGTTTTACCATTTACCTTTGATAAACGTATTAATGAACAAAGCATATTATATCATATCACTAAACAATGTATAACCTCGCTCAAACATATAAAACCCAAAAAATGAATGTTTTGTGTCTGTCTCTTTCCCTTCTCTGTCCCCTATTCCTGACAAAGATATTTTGTAAAGAGCGATTAGCCAAAGCAGGATGCTCAGCATTCTTGCACTGCTGGCAATCAATTTTAGTGGCAAGTTCCCTTTCGAGGGAACTCTCACTGCGTCTGGTTAAGACACTTTGGGGATACTCCCTAAGCACTAGCGAATCTGAAGTCCGTATAGAAACTAGTCCAATCTGATTGGTCGTGCGTGATGACGTCATCGTGACGGCGTAACCGGAAGTATAAAGGGCTAGCCGGCGCATTGAAACGGCAGTTATTGCTCTTCAGCATAGCGCTCTGTGTGACAAGTCTGTCTATTTACTGTTGTCTGTCCAAGAAGTGTGTGTGTGAGAGAGTTCTTTTTAGTAAATAATTTAAAAAGAAAGAAAGGAGAATGAGTGAGAACTACAGGCAGTGTGTGCATCCGTGCCCACGTTACATCTCTGGCTCGGATGCACACCTGCTTTGTGTGCAGTGTTTGGGTGTGGAGCATGCTCGGGCGGCTCTCAAGGGAGCCGCCTGTCAACATTGCGAGCTGCTCCCGCTCAGACTGCTGCGTTCTCGGCTGGCCGTTTTTGATGAGGGCGGCCAGCCTCGTGAACCTCATGGTTCTGGACCCGCGGCTCATGAGGCAGCGCGGCGTCGCAGATCATGGGGTTCACAGCGGGACTTGTCAGAGGGTTTTGGGACTGCTGCGGCACTTTCCCAATCCTCCTCTGACAGTGCCGATGATCTTCCTCCCCGTGTGGAAGCCCGCGCTGCGGCTTCTTCCCCCGGGGTGGAGGATCAGATGCTGATCCTCTCTGGTTCTGAGGAACCAGATGAGGGTGGCATCGCGGCGGGTGGTGAAGTAGAAAGCCTATTAGTGCTTCATCCACCCGCCCAGGAGGAGCTGATCGAGGTTTTTTTTGAACCGTGCGGTGGCCAAATTATATATCAGTTGGCCACAAGAGGCGCCGGAGGTCCAGCCAACCAGTAGGCTGGATGACCGGTTCCTCTCTCGCCGGGTGCAAACGCCTCGCCGGGGCTTGCCTTTCTTCCCGGATCTGCACACCGAGGTGTGTAGATCGTGGAAGAGACCCTTCTCCTCGCGAGTTTCCAATCCCCCTGTTTTGGACTATGCTAATGTCCTGGGGGCTCGCGAGGCGGCGTATGGGGCAATGCCTCGGGTGGAGGAGGCTCTCGCGAGCTATCTTTCGCCCGAGTCCGCATCGTCCCTCAAAGCCCCGGTATTGCCCACCAAGCCCTGTCGGGACACCTCATCCTTGGTGGGCAAGGCATATATGGCGGCTGGTCGGGCTGGTGGGTCCCTGCACACCCTTTCCATTCTGCAGGCCTACCAGGCCGATCTCCTTAAAGAGCTCGACGAGGGCGAGGGACCCTCTCCGGAGGATATTTTGGAGCTCCAGAAGGCTGCAGATTTGTCTCTCCGCGTCACCAAGGAGACGGCTCGTGCTGTCGGCCGGTCAATGGCTACCTTGGTGACGGTGGAGAGGCATTTGTGGCTGAACTTGTCGGGGATGAAAGAGAAGGACAAGTCCTTCCTCTTAGACTCCCCGATTTCGCCTTCCGGCCTGTTTGGTGACGCGGTCGAGGCCGTTGTCGCCAAGCACCGGGAGGCGAAGAGTCAGTCAGCGGCCTTCCGACAGTTCGTCCCTCGCCGCTCGGAGCCCGGGAGGGCGGCCCCTAGCGGGCAGCCCCAGCCGTCAGCCAGCTCCTCCCACCGTCAGCTGCAGAGGGAGAGCGTCGCCTCTAGAGCCCCTCCTCCTGGAGCCTGGCAACAGAGGCGGCGCTCGCTCCAGCAGACTCACCAGCAGTCTTCCGCTCCCAGAGGCGATTTAAGAAACGTACTCAGGGCGCGGAAGGCTGCTGGGAAGAAGCCCTAGCTGCGGCAGGGCTTCTAAGAGCGGTCCCCCCCCGCAGAAGGGCAATCGAGGTTGCTTCTTCTGGGGCGCTCTGGGGAAATCGATGTGGAATCCCGCCGTCTATGACGCTTCGGGCCACATCGATTTCCCGCGAACGCACGCTGCTCCAGCTGCCTCTAGAAAGACCTGCGGCTGGGCAGCTCACGCGTCCGCACACAGAGAATCGTTCTCAACTACTTCCTGCCGGTCATCCGCTTCAGGGGGTTGGGAACGAGGCTCGTGTAACACCCGACGCCAGCCTCGAGAGGCTGGTTCCCTTAGTAGATTATCTCGGCGCATGGAAATGCCTTCCGAATATTTCTACATGGGTCCTGCGTACTGTAGAGAATGGTTACAGACTGCAGTTCGGTCATCCTCCTCCAAGTTTCAGGGGTTTGAACTGGACCGCAGTGGTACCAGAGCGGGTTCGGGTAATGGAACTAGAAGTAAAATCCTTGCTGGCGAAGGAAGCCATAGAGCGCGTTCCTCCGCCGGAGAGGGAGTCCGGGTTCTACAGCCGGTACTTTATTGTTCCTAAAAAGGATGGAGGGTTGCGTCTGATTATTGACCTGAGGTATTTGAATCGGTCTCTGAGGAGGTTCAGATTCAAAATGCTCACGATTCCTACCATCGTGAGTCAGATCCAGTTCGAGGACTGGTTCGTCACGATAGATTTAAAGGACGCATACTTCCATATCTCCATTCTTCCATGTCATAGGAAGTTCTTGAGGTTCGCTTTCGGGGGCGAGGCGTACCAATATCGAGTGCTTCCCTTCGGTCTAGCTCTTTCCCCACGCACATTCACAAAGTGCATGGATGCAGCTCTGGCTCCATTGAGACTCCAGGGCATCCGTGTACTGAATTATATCGACGACTGGCTCATATTGGCCCAGTCGTACGATATGGCAGTTCGGCATCGAGATGTCGTTCTGGCCCATATAAAGTGCTTGGGGCTGAGACTCAACACAGCAAAAAGTGTGTTGACGCCGTCCCGAATGACTACGTTCCTAGGGATAGTATGGGATTCGACTACGATGCGGGCACAATTGTCTCCCGCGATGGTCTCACGAATAAGGCTAGGCCACAGCATCACTGTGAAGCACTTTCAGAGAGTGCTGGGGCACATGGCAGCAGCGTCCAACGTTATACCTTTTGGCCTGCTGCACATGAGACCCCTCCAGTGGTGGCTGAAAACCAAGGGGTTTTCCCCCAGAGGGAATCCTTTCCGTATGATCAGGGTAACGCGCAGATGCCTTCGTTCCCTAGTCATATGGAAGATACCTTGGTTTCTGTCCCAGGGGCCAGTGTTGGGAGCGTCCTGTTGCCGGAGATCCGTTTCAACAGACGCCTCCCTCACGGGTTGGGGCGCGGTCATGGAGGGCCGCTTTGCGAGGGGCCCGTGGGAGGGCCGTCATTCCTCCTGGCACATAAATTGCCTGGAGATGATGGCGGTCTACAAAGCTTTGAGGAGCTTTCTCCCGGACCTCTGCGGCCAACATGTCCTGGTACGAACAGACAATACGTCTGTTGTAGCGTACCTGAATCATCAGGGGGGTTTGAGGTCGCGCCCTCTTTGTAGACTGGCGCATCAAATTCTCCTGTGGTCCCAAGGGAAACTGTTGTCCATCAGGGCAATGTATGTCCCGGGGGTCCAAAATCAGGGAGCAGACATCCTGTCGAGGCAGGTGCTGTGGCCCGGGGAGTGGCGACTCCACCCGGAGCTGGTGGAGGCCATATGTGAGAGGTTCGGCCCAGTGGAAGTGGACCTGTTTGCCTCTCGCGAGACGTCCCACTGTCCACTGTGGTTTTCCCTCACGCATCCAGCCCCGCTGGGGTTGGATGCCATGGTTCAGACGTGGCCGAGGCTGCGTCTGTACGCATTCCCCCCGATTGCTCTGCTCCCGGGAATTCTGGAGAGGGTCCGCCAACAGGGGGTCAGCCTACTTTTAGTAGCACCCCGTTGGCCGACGCGAGTTTGGTTCTCGGACATCATAGCGCTGCTGGCAGGTCCTCTATGGCAGATCCCTCTGAGGAGGGATCTCTTATCTCAGGCAGGGGGCTCAATATTTCACCCCCGGCCTGAGATTTGGAGTCTTTGGGTCTGGCCCTTGAGAGGGTCAGGTACCTAGAGACTGGCCTGTCGGCAGAGGTGATCGAGACCTTACTCAGTTCCAGGGCTCCATCTTTGAGGAGACTGTACAGCCCCAAGTGGTGAGCCACTTGGTGCAGGGAGCGTGAGGTGGACCCAGTCAACTGGCCGGTGGCTTCAGTGCTGGAGTTCCTTCAAGATCGCTTCTCTGCGGGTCCAACCCCGTCCACACTCAGGGGGTCTGTGGCTGCCATAAGGCTTTCCACACTCCTTTGGGTGATGGGCTCGGGTAGACACCATCTGTTGTACAGTTACCCTGTGGGGCTGGGAAGATGCGGCCTGTGGCTCGTTCCAGAATTCCCAACCTGGGATCTGGCAGGGGTTTTCGAAGGCTGGCTGAGGCCCCCTTCGGACCATTGGAGTCGGATGAACCAGGGAACTTAGTATTGGTCAGTTCCCTGGTTCTTCAGGCATTACATCCCCCGCCTCACGTGACGGCGGAGTAAGAGACCTTCACTGTGAAGCACTTTTGAGTGCTGGGGCTCAGTGCAGCAGCGTCCAAGGTGAGACCTTTTGACCTGCTGCACGTGAGACCTTGACAGTGGTGGTTGGAAACCAAGGGGTTTCCCCCAGAGGGAATCTCTTTCGTACGATTAGGGTAACGCGCAGATGCCTTCGTTCCCTAGTTGTATGGAAGAAACCTTGGTTTCTGTCCCAGGGGTCAGTGTTGGGAGCGCCCTGTTGCCGGGAAACCGTTTCAACCGACGTCTCCCTCATTGGCTGGGGCGCAGAAGGCGCTTGGGTTCTCCAGTCCTAGTTGTGCCCGGTCTCCGGCTTCACACTAGGGCAGGCACTACCCTCGGTAAGGTCCCAAGGGTCAGTGTTGGGAGCGTCCTGTTGCCGGGAAACCGTTTCAACAGACGTCTCCCTCATTGGCTGGGGCGCCGAAGGCGCTTGGGTTTCCCTAGTCCTAGTTGTGCCCGGTCTCAGGCTTCACACTAGGGCAGGCACTACCCTCGGTAAGGTCCCAAGGGCCAGTGTTGGGATTGTCTTGTTGCCGGGAAACCGTTTCAACAGACGCCTCCCTTCATCGGCTGGGGCACGGAAGGAAAAGGAGTGGAGAAGTTCTCCCTACGGTGCTGGCGCTAGGGTATTCAAGGCCTAGTTGTGCCCGGTCTCCGGTTTCACACTAGGACAGGCGTTACCATCGGTGTGGGCTAGTGGGTACTCATTCCCCAAAGTGTCTTAACCAGACGCAGTGAGAGTTCCCTCGAAAGGGAACTGCTCGGGTTACGACTGTAACCCTTGTTCCCTGAGTAGGGAACGAGCACTGCGTCTCGTCACCACACCTCGGCACGCCTGGAGCGCATGCTTCAGAGCAATAGCTGCCGTTTCAATGCGCCGGCTCGCCCTTTATACTTCCGGGTACGCCGTCACGATGACGTCATCACGCACGACCAATCAGATTGGACTAGTTTCTATACGGACTTCAGATTCGCTAGTGCTTAGGGAGTATCCCCAAAGTGTCTTAACCAGACGCAGTGCTCGTTCCCTACTCAGGGAACAAGGGTTACAGTCGTAACCCGAGCAGTTTTCCCTGTCTCATTACTGCTGCGATTTCAGTTGGAGTTTCCTTCTGTCTTTCTTCTTTTCAGCAGGATTTTCAGGAACTACTACAAAAGAGAAAAAAAGATTCCTAGGATAAACACAATGATGACTAGATCTCATCTTTCTATTCTTCCAACCAGTCTAATAATTATCTTTAGTCTAGCCCATAGATATACAGCTCTGGAAAGAATTAAGAGACCATTGATTTCTCAATGTTATGTGGTCTCCTAATTTTTTCCAGAGCTGTATAAAACTAGAATCCGCCCTCAAGCGCTCCAGGCACGTAGATGTGTCCGCCATCTTGGAACGCTCCACATGTCAGCTGCTGGTTGTTTAATATGCCACAACACTGTGCAGTAAAAACCGTCACGGTATAAATACCCACAAAATATTGTATAACCTTTCACAAGTAAGTATGTATTATTTATTTTGAGTGTTTATATCAACTGATTATTAGTTGTTATTATACGTTTTTAACATGATTGTATTTTATGTTGCGTTTGATAACGTTCTTGTTTAACAGTAAAAAAAATAAGTCAACCATCAATATTTAAAACGTTTTTTACCACTATTTTCATTAGCTTATGTGTAAAATGATTTAACATCAAAGATAACCTTAATCGTATGAAAATCATGTGCTTGAAACCCTAAACCACATTTTCTGAGATTTGAACAGAATTACGTGTTGAGCAATGTTACCATCGGTTCGTTTTGAATGTGGGAGAAAACTAACCAGTGTTATTCACTTCACCTGTCAATGGTCATATTGTTATGCCTGATTGGTGTACATAGGTTCATCATATGGTAAACTTGACTTTAATGATTTGCCATTTGTATGTTTCTGCACTTTTACCAATTTCACTTTGTGTTAGTTGATCTGTCTCCTCAGCATCACTTGGATTAGAAATCGGTTGAGTATAGGTTTTCTAACAAAAAACTAACAATTTGAGTCTTAAATTAAGTATAGCAAATGTTAGGAGCAAATACAATTATCACTATTAACACTATTACTTTGGTAAATATATATTGTCTGTATGTACCTTAGCCTATACACTTGATAACCTTTACAATAAAATATACTATAAACCATAAACTAAACCAAAATCACATTTTATTGTCTTGTGGAACTCCACACTCTTGTCTTTTGCTTATGAGAAGTGTTAAGCATCGACCATGTCCTGCGATAGCAAAACTGCTACTTTATGCCCCCCCCCCCCCCCCCCCCATTTCCAACTTGACTAAATTGTGGGCAAAGTTTCTGCTCAAACGCTGTAAGGCCAACAGCAACATCTTCTTGAAGAGGAGCTGTGTCCCTCTCTAGGAAATGTTTCAAGTGCATCCTTGCCACTTCTCCTCCACGCCTTCGATTGAACAGAATTATTTTGGCAAGAGTCGATCTGCACAGCTCTCCATAGACTTTTGTTGATGCAGTCTTCTTCAAGGTGTCAGAAGCTAAATCAGCGACCGCTTCGAGATGTTGATGAAGACGCTGAACATCTTCAGTAAACGGGAAGATGTTCTTCAGTAAACCAGTAAACGGGTGGATGGTTCATTGAAATGTCCTTCATGTAAAATGGTTAAAGCTCCATGAGACACAAGTTCCGACCACTTAGAATTATACATCTCTTTGAAAGTCTGGGTTGACGTAATCCTTGCATCATCTTCAGCCATTAACGCTCTAGAGTGTATGATGTCACATAGCTTGTTCAAAGAGTGACCCAGCTTAAGAGCAAGGCTTGGAGTGCGGTTAGTGTGTGTTGCTGCATCATACCCAGATACTCTTTTGACAGCCTGTATAACCATCCCAAAGATTGCAGGCTTAACAGCATCCTCAATCGTATGCAATGAAAAATGGCCTTCTTAGGATCAACAAAAGTCTTCCAACCTCTCTTAGCTTCTGTCGGATGTAATCATGTTTAGACGGATCTTTTTCTTTAAAAATGATTGTGCCAGCTGTAGGAGTTTCCAAACACTCTGAATCTGAATCAGACAGTGTCGCTAAAGCCAGTACCTTATTTCTTCCTGGTTTTTCCTGATCCACTGACTTAGAAGGACAGATCCGTACATGTCTCCACAGATCTCTGTGTAGGAACATTGCATGGCAATACATGCAATTCACATAATCATTACATTAAAAATATAGATATTTACAAAAATATTATTAGTGAACTATTCTTTTACAGATTATTTGATAAAATTCACTTACTGATTTAAATGAGTCAGGGTAAGGCATCACATTCTTGTTGTAGCAAGAGTTATGCCAGAAACATGAGCAAACTAGACAGAATAATAAATACTAGTTTGGTTCCTGAGATTTGCTCTAAATGAGATGGTATCTACCAAAAGGGTTGGGAAATTAATAAATGAATAGAGACTGGTAAGTTATTACCGTACCTATTATATTATCTTTTACTAGTCAAAACATAGTACTTACTTTTACACTTTACACCAATTTACACTTTACACTTGAATGCAGAATAGGGCCCATTACAGTTGGCACATTTATCCAAGCTTGACACACCTGAATGAATGATGTCATGTTTGCAAATAAATACAAAAAAATCATTCATTCTATTAAAATATTAAATTAATTACAATTAATCTGATTAACCCATCTAAAGTGAAGTAAACGTCAAATAGATGTTAGAAGTTTAACTAAAAGGTTTGAGGTTTGAATCAAATAAATATCATAACCAATGTAGGTTTTATCAGTAAATATATATTTTTTTATTAGTAAATATTAATGGCCCAGTCTGGCTGTACTAAGAGAAACCTGGATCTTCACCCAACCCCCACAACATGACACCAACAGTAAATATGAGGACATAAAACACAACACATCCCTATCTGACTGTAGCAGTAAATGAAGAGATGTCACACCGATCACATATTCAGTATGGAGTACCGCAGGGCTCAGTGCTAGGACCGCTGCTCTTCACCCTTTACATGCTACCACTGGGAGATATACTGCAATGCGCTTCTAGCTGGACTCCCCTCTTGTGCGATCCAAACACTTCGAATGATCCAGAATGCAGTAGCACGTCTTGTCTTCAACGAGCCCAAAAGGACCCACGTCACACCTCTCTTCATCTCCTGCACTGGCTACCACTCGCTGCTCGCATCAAGTTTAAGGCGCTGGCGCTTGCACACAGAGCCACCACGAGCTCAGCTCCAGCTTACTTTGACCCCATTCTACGAACCCACCCCCACCAGAAGCCTTCGCTCAGCAAAGGAACGACGGCTTGTGGTCCCATCACAGAGGGGCAAAAAATCCCTTTCCAGAATATTTTCATTCAACGTTCCCAGCTGGTGGAACGATCTTCCCAACGCCATCCGAAACGCAGAATCATTGACATCATTCAAAAGTCAACTAAAAACTCAGCTCTTCCGTGAGCACTTAACCTCATAAAAAAAGAGAAATGTACACGGACTCAGTATTTCAGGCACTTGTTGCGCTTACTCGACTCTTCATGACCAATCACTTCCTGTACTCCCAATTTGTAAGTCGCTTTGGATAAAAGCGTCTGCTGAATGCATAAATGTAAATGTAACTGAGATATCATTAGGAAGCATGGCATTAGTTTTCATTGTTATGCTGACGATACTCAGCTCTATATTTCTAAAAAAACAGAATTTTTTATTATTAGACAAAAAAGCTCAACAAGTAGTGCCCTAGAATACTGTCTAACACTTGATGCTGCTCTGTCCAGTGCTCGTGGTCAGTGAGGAACCTGGGTGTGCTCTTTGATACCAATCTCTCGTTTGAAAGCCACGTTTCTAGTATCTGTAAAACTGCATTCTACCATCTTAACAATATATCTAAATTACGGCACATGGTCTCTGTGCAAAATGCTGAACAGTTAGTTCATGCGTTCATGACCTCAAGGCTAGATTATTGTAATGCTCTACTGGGTGGTTGCTCTGCTCGCTTAATAAATAAACTCCAGCTGGTCCAAAACGCAGCAGCTCCAGTTCTTACTAGAACCAGGAAGTGTGACCATATTAGCCCAGTTCTGTCAACACTGCACTGGCTGCCTATTAAACATCGCATACATTTTAAAATCTTGCTTATTACTTACAAAGCACTAAATGGTTTATCTCCCCAATACTTGAGCGAGCTCTTAACATCATCAGAAGAATGGCATCTACGCTAATGCTAGTCTCTCTGTTTATCCCGAGGTTTACTGCAGTAAGCCGGATCCGGGCCGGATCCAGATCAGATGCTGGACCTGCGCCCAGAGAAGACCAACACATGACCCTGAAGTGTCTGAGAGACCGTGATTAGACTCCCCCTGAAACTGCCTCATCGACACGGCATCCTCAATAAACCCGTCTCCGGCGGGATGACTCCGATTGTTCGAATATTCCGATCTATTATGACCTCTGACCTGTAAAGTTGCCAGAATAATAATTATATGCTGTTTGTTCATTGGCCAGAGGAGAACTGCCCCCCCGACTGAGCCTGGTTTCTCCCAAGGTTTATTTTCCTCCATTCTGCTCCTGATGGGGTTTTGGTTCTTGCCACTGTTGCCTCTGGCTTGGCGTGCTCAGTTGGGGACACTACATGTTCAACTAAATATCCAAATTAATTTAATTACTAAACTAAATTAACCATATAAACTAAATTACTGATCTAATTACTGATCTAATGATCTAATACATTGTCACTGTATGATAATTGAAATGAGCTGATGACATCACCGTTTTCTCCAGATTTCTCTCAAATTCTGTTGCATTATTTTCCTGTTTAAAGGTCCCATGGCATAGCATTTTTCTATTATTTTATAATGTTTCCTGAGGTGTACTTATATTGTTAGTATGATTTTTACATCATAAAATGTCATAATTTAGAAATAAAAGGCATTTTTTCTATACTGCTGTTTGCCCTGTGGCTGAAGGCCCTGTTTCAAGAGGCGTGTCTGCTGTTAGACTTCAGTAAAAACGCCCACTGTTGTGATTGGCTGACATCTTTGTATTTTAAATGAGCGGAGGGGGCGTGGTTTAACGAGGTCGTTTAGAACGATTCAGTCCGATTTGGTGAACTGGTTCGGTTCACTAAAAAGAACCGATTCAAAAGAATGATTCGTTCGCCGGACATCACGGAGACGGAGCGATTGCTAACAAAGTTATTTATAGTACCTACTGAGTTATGATAGCGCTGTCAGTCAGCGCGAGTTTATTTTGTTTGTATCTGAGAGTTCTGAATAAACACGAGTCCCAGCCACACCGTCTTCATCATTATTACCAACTTTGTAACACATGCAAAGTACCATTACAGCGAGATGAACGAGTTAGTAAGTGTTGATTAAAGCAGTATTTCTAGATATGTTCCAATCATATGAAAAGCGTCACTGACGCGCGTTGAGTACACAGCGCAAACAAAGACACAACAGCAGTAATCGAATGTAATCCAGTTTATTGTGGGGAAAGCTGGCTAGCCTAGCCCGGCGACCCTCATGCTTACCCTCCTTCTGCTTAATCTCACGCCGCGTTTGGTGCCTCCGCTGTGGGCCAGATGCAGTACTGGGGGTCGGGGATGTTGAAGGCCAAGCTTCGGCGTGTGTGAGGTTTATCTCTAAAGGTGTTACTCTGCTTATGTTGAGCAGAAACGACTGTATGCACATTTAAGAACAGATAGACGCGACGAGGACGTACAAAAACACTGACTCACAAGATAGAAAACACGAAAACACCGCTCTGTCGGGAGAGAGAGAAGCCGCAGTGTGTGCACGAATAATAAATAATTAGCTACACATAAGAGATCACTGATCACAGATCAGAAGGAACTGAAGAAAGACTTCTGTTTTCATTTGTACATCCAAACACTGAGAAACTGCCTGCGTTCACTCGTTCACAAGTAACGTTAATGATCTCTCGAGCGTTTGCATGGGCGTGCCAGATTCTCTGGGCGGAGGAAAGGGAGGTAACCGTTCCTGCTTGGACGTCAAAACAGGAGACTTCAGGATTGGCTCGTCTGGCCTGTCATTTTCTCAAAGGCAGAGAGAGACAGCCAGAACTCGGGTTTACACTGATCAACATTTCTATCCACTTGGGGACAATATTCAGGCTAGGGGAACTCATATTAATGTTGAAAAACCTCATAAAATGAAAATTTCATGCCATGGGACCTTTAACACTGTAAAGCTGCTCTGAAACAATCTGTATTGTAAAAAGCGCTATATAAATAAAGTTGACTTGACTTAAATTATATGATGAAGAATATGATAAATACTGTCTCAAATAATTTGGGTAATTAAAATGTACACATTTGAAAATAAATTGCAGCCAGTGAAGATGCCTTCTATTATTGAGTGGAGACCATTTGAGTAAATCATACAATGTGTAACAAATGGGCATCCAATAACTAATCTACACAATTTATTATAAGCTGTAGTAAGAGGCAACAGATTAGTGTTAGATGCATTCTGATAAATTACATCTGAATAATCAAAGAAGGAGTCTTTTTTGAACGTTAAATGTAAATCAAGTCTTATATCTGTACAATACACTAGTTCCAAAAGTAATTTTACGAAGTGTATATAGTCAGTGTGAGGTTTAAAAGTTAGTTCAGGATCCAGCCATAAACCCAAATGTTTAATTTGGTCTACTCTGTGCAGGTGTGTACCATCATTGCAAATTATTGTTAGGGTATTAGATTTTAATTTAGACATATGCTTTGTACCAAAAACTATGATATGAGATTTGCTGGATTAGCTTTATTAAGTAACAAACGATTAGAATAGAGCCAATCTTGCAATGCATTACAATTGAATTGGAGTATATTGTGCATTTGGGTCATGTGGGGTTTTGAAGTATAAATGGTATCGTCTGCATAGAGAAGAACAGAAGAGTGCAAAAGAACTGAGGGAAGATCAGTAGCTCCGTTTCCACTATCGGGCCAGTGCGAGCCAGGGCGTTCATCGGGCCGGGCTGGGCACGGCTAATATATCTGGGCTCAATTCCATCAGGTCCAGCACAACTATTAGCACTAAGCTGATCAATAACCTTCAGAACTTCTGTAGGTGTTATTTTAGTAAAGGTAAAAGTACTATCTAACAATGACATTTTACAATTAAAATGTATTTATTTTTTCGAATTTAGCCCATGCAGGCATTGTGTCTGTCTAAAAGGATTGATAAGTTCTGCTTTATCCAAGGTGAGCGTTTTCCCTTGACCTTTGATGTTTTCCATAGAGCGTGTTTATCAAGTACTCTAGTAAACTCAGAATATAACAAATCCCAAGCATCCTGAACATTGGGTACCTATCCCAATCTATGGAAATTAAATCATTAATAAATGACTCTGAATTCCTCTTGTGTTTTCGGATTTGTATTATTCTAGGAGGCGGTTTCCGAATTTAGATTTTCCATATACAATAAATAATAGAGTGCTCACTAAAGCAGTCAGACAGGACAGCAGCTTTAACAGATCTATCAGGGCGATGTCTATCAGAGATTGACTCACTGAGGTAACTCTAGCTGGTTCTTTAATTGCTCAATTCAAATTTTACAATTATTTTTATCTTTAAACTCATCTAGCCAATTTTTATTAATTTCTTCAATAGTAGAAAACAACCCGTTAAATAATTCGACAGGTACAGAGGGTGGTCTAGTTATACTTCCAATAGTGAAATATTTGTTCTGATGAAATATTATCTTAATAACAAAAAGACCTTCAAAATATCCTGATATTCAGATATCAGATTAGAGGAGACCTCTATCGCTACACCAGCCCTAGAGTTTCTGTCCGCTCCATAAAGTACATCGTTTACAAGTTTAAAATCATACTTCTCAACCCGTCTCTGACAAAGTCATAATATTCTGATCTCTGGTCTACCCAAGCACGTATAAATGTTCACATTGGTAACACTTTACTGACATAATGTTTAATATCCGTTTAGTGTAACAATTGCTACAAAACATGTAAAAAACAAACATGTACTTATAGTCAGAAGACTATCTATAGGGGGACCATCAAAATAAAAAGTTACCGGGTTAATAAGTAAACTCTTCACTAACTAAGCAATGAAGATGCCCAAAAGAACGTTGTACTTTGATAAACCAACAGATTTGCTGAGTCACTGAACACATAGAGGGTCCTGCAAGCCTGACCGTGTCTCGATAAACAACTGAGATAAGATTATTACACTGACAAGCCCGAAAACAACGCTTCCTTAGCCTTCAATTGAACTGATTTGGGTTATCTGAGCTGTGAAGCTATTTCAGAAACAATGGAAATGACCAGGGATCCAAATGATGGGCGTCACGAGAGATTCCATGTGGACGTCTGCATTGATGGCTGCTCCCCTCGGCATGGGATAGCAGAACTCGTCAAGAAACTGCGGCCAGAATGGAAACCAGAAGATGTTCAGATCAAGGTAAGTTCATTATCAAAGTTATAACATTAATTTGATTTAGTTTGTGTAGGTGTTTCGTATTTGCACCTAAATTGACTGCTCAGTGTGAAGGGCCGTGCACTGGTACAGGATTTCATTGGATATATGTGCTCCCCTGTTTGAGCTACAGGAAGACTCTTTAGAGAGCACTTTGAAGGGAAAGGGCACACATGACCCTGACTGAGCCCGTTTTCTTCTTCTTCTGTCACCTCATGGAGTTTTGACTTTGATGATTGGGTAATTAGTTCACTAATGAGGTCAGGTGTGATGGTTCACACTGATTTAGATTGTACCTTTCTGTGCTTGTTGTTTGACCTTTGACCCTTTGGATCCCTGGGAGCAGCAGTGGCAGATTCTCGTTTACTTTGAGTTAAACGCTTCATTTGATCGAGCACCTGCAGAAAGTGTTGTGGATGTGCACATAATTCCTCTTTGACCTCATGGGATCTTGCCATGGTCCCCTTTGGCTTGCTCAGTTGGGGTTTAAATATTCAGCAATAGCATCGCTTCAACTGGTGTTGGAGGAGATTCTGCACGTGTTCAGTTAGATTTGATACCTGGACTTTGACCTTTCCAAAATCCTCCATTTCTTTCTTGCAATATTGCAGTTTGGCATCATTTGTTTCTTTTTCCAGACGGCCTTGTGTCTCCTTTGGCGTTGGTTATGATGTCAGATTACCGTGCCCCCAACAAAACCCCACCAAACCATAAAACTCACCTCCATGTTCCACAGTTATCATGACTTTTGTTTTCACTAAACGTTATTTTTCAAATGTGATATAACTCATTCAACTTTGGTGTCCGTGTCAAATTAAATGTACAAAAGTCATTTTATAGACATAAAAACATGTTGAATGCAAGTAAAGTGTCTACTTTAATATTTCAAGTAACTTTGGTCAAGATAAGATGTCAACATATGGGGGAAATAATGTTCCAAAGTGTAAACTTGTCATTCAGCACACTGTAATGGTCCGGACCTTGATTTTGCCAAAATTAACATTTTCAAACAAGTGTTGGCTGTATTATATTAAAAGGACTATGTCTTATATTTTTTATGTATTTTTTAAAGTATTTAAATAACCAGGGGACTTTTGTCCTGAAAATGCAGTTCGTAAGAGATCATTCAGTGTAACCGCATCAAGAAGCCCTTCTGAAATCAGATCTGTGACATCATCAAAAGTCATTCCACAGATCTGTGACATCATCAAAAGGCACCCTGAAGACCATGTGGTGCTGCAGAAAAGTGAGTTTCTTTGCTCTTAAATATTTGATAATTCCACCTTTTCATGGTGTGGTGGCCTAAGTTACAACACCGCACATCTTTCTGTGAAATGCCAAAAAACACTTATATTGTTGTGAAAAATAGGCAGACGTTGTGAATAACTGTGATGAACTTGGCCAGCTGATGGCCTGCAATATAAGCTGAAGTAGATGTTTCGTCATTCAGGGTCATTTTCGGATCTTATTTATATTACAGATAAATAAGAATGTTAGCACAGACAAATATGTGCTAAACCTAATAAATATTAATATTTTAATGCATTTTTGTACTGTTTAGTTAGTGTTATTGGTTTATTTTAGATGCCCTCGAACAGAGAGAGTTGAAAGGCAGACCCGGGGTGGCACTCTTAAAGCCCATTCACACCAAGAACATCATTATAATGCGAACTATATCAGCGTCCACATGATATCACGGTTCATTGTAAGCATGTACTGTAGTTTTGTCGTCTGATGCTTTAATGCTGGAGCTCTTTAAAGCGGAATGGATTCTCAAAGTGATTCCCCGATATTGTTTCTCTGTGCTGTTATCGTTATAGTTGTGGTGTGGACTCTCCTAATCTTTTATACTTTGATTTGTTTTGAACCATATCTTTATAGTTATCATACGTGGTGTGAACAGGCCTTTAGCGAGGAAAGAGAAAGGTATTCAGGATTGTGATTGTGAGGATAATAGCACACTAATGTTTCTGAGTTCCCCTTCAGTACGGTACATCACAAGTTCAAAAGAGACCATTGAGAGGATCCTCCACCCAAAATACCCATCCTGAGAACGGCATTTATGTTGACAGACAAAAAGTATTCATAAATATAGCTGCAAGGAGTCACTTTTGGAGCCAAGCAAGTGTGGCAGAGAGCATCAGAACAGTAGAATAACTTATTCTTTTTCAACATCTGCTTCTGCCATCATTTACTCAGGAATATTATTAACTAATGTAATGATACAGACTAATACTAAAAACATTGCAATTATGGAACAATGGCAACATTATCTCCCTTTTTGGCAATGTCATTCAGAGTAACACACCATGGTCCTTCAGCGTAATGGAGATATTTATGTCAAAATGAAAATATTATTAGGGGGAATCGGTTCAGGTCATTTGTAGCTCAACAAGCTCTGACAAACAGCTCCAATTTGGACTCATATTGCTCCAGAATGAAGGCCCTGATGTGGTGTTGGAGGAGCGTTTTGATTGTAGAGGCGTGTTCCCTGCTCTCCATGTTAAGCAGCACAACATTAATGTCACCTGAGCACAAGATCATCGTATGAGAGGGATTTCTGAAAGATCACTGAAGACTGCAGTAATCATGCTGAACATTCAGCTTTTCCATTTAGAAATAAATTACATTTTTAAATAGATTCAACATTGTAATTTGTAATACTTCACAATATTACTGTTTTTACTGTATTTTTAATTAAATGCATCCTTGGTGAGCAGAGGAGACTTCTTTCCAAAAAGTAATAATTGTAATTGTAAACGTTTTGCAGGTCCTGTATATCCTTAAATAAACGAATAATGATCCGAGAGAATGTACATTAATGATTAATGGATGCATATTCTTTGCTTGGCTTTATATTTCCATTGCCTTTTATCACAGTTTAATTGCATGTTCACTACAGTTTACAAATGTCTCTAAAAAAAGATGAAGTAATAATAGTCAAAACTATGTATTGCATCAGTCAGAGGGTTAGAACAAAAGTTAAAATATAGCCATGCACTCCGGTCACAGGGTCCAAACCGATCACAGTCCAGACTGACCAGTGTTTGCCAGTGTTTGAGAAGATGTTCGAAACGTGTGTTAGTTCCTGTGTGTGGATCTCATGCGCACTAAAGACATTTTATTGGTTGGAACTGAATGCATGCCGACTGAAAAATTCAAAGTAAAGTACAAATGAAATAACATTACATGGAAAGGGGTTAATTGTTTCATGTTCCCAAATAAATGGAAGATTTGCCAACTGGTCAATTTACACAATATATATATATAATGATCTGCTGAGATCCGCTGCACTTCCTCGTTGGTCGGGATTACTGGGACCCCATGATTAAAGTGAATTAATAGTAGTTAAATAATATATATCTTACTATTTCTCCTAATGTCATGCTGTACAGTAGAAAGACCCGCTGGAAGCAGGACTTCAAATCCACTGAAGATTTCACAAACAGAAGAAACTGGAGAAAACAACAGACCGCTTAAACAGACTAATACCGGAACATGGATTTGCACTCATCATTTTGTGTCAATATGCTGACTTTTGGGGTAAAATCATACATATAGTATTGACAACTCAATTAAATATTTACCATCTTATATTCTGCCTAATTGGAAACTATAGAGCTGGGCGATATGAAACTTCTATATAACACTGATATTAGTCAACACCTGGATTTAGACCTTCCTATAGTATATATTTCTATAAAGCGTCCACTGGTAAATCTGCTTTATGTATTTCTCCGGTGTTGAATCAGGCTCATATAAATGTCAGGAAACATGATTCCTGGCTGCACGTCAGTCTCCATGGATCACTGGAGCTTTACTAAGTTTTGTAAGGAACACTATATCGAGTCCAACCTTTAATATAAAATGATATTCCTTCGTTTTACTCATGTTTTCACAGTTTCCCCTATTAAATCCATGTTCCGGCGGGAAAGTGACGTCAACGCTTCCCCTCTATGCACATGGAAAACTAATTATTTACACAAAATAATCAAAATATATTGTATATTCTCTCACTATTAACTGTGACTTTTGCCTCAATAAACTCTTGATTACTGCTTATTAATATTTAAGGTATTTGTTAAATGTAGGTATTGGGATGGATTAGGGGATGAAGAATAATGTGATGAAGAATAAAGCATTAATACAAGCTTTATAAGTACTAATCAACAGCCAATATCCTAGTAACCCAACCCTCCTGTACTTCACGCACAGATGAGTGTGTGAGCCTGTCTAAGTATACTCCTTTGTCTGTGAGCGCAGAAAGATGCATTCGGCACGTGCACACTATCTAGGGGACTTTGTTTTCAAGCACTCAAGTCATTCGCACATGCTCTCTTCATCTGCTCTTTCCCCTGTTGTGGCGTACTGTTGACAAGGAGCGCAAACTACGAAAAAAAACAATTCTCACATAAATTACGACATTTCTTCAGGTATGGAAGACCAACTTGGTCTGTGCACTTATGTTAGAAAAACAGAAGAAAACAGGAAAAAAGAGAATATTCCTTGAAGACATTGTACATCTTGAGCAACCTTTCTCTGTTTATACCATCTGCACTGTGATTGGCTGGATTAGTTCCACCTTCTCATTACATCACTCGCACGACAAGATCAGGTGGTGATAAAACCGGTTTGAATATCTCACCTTGTTTGTGACTGCTCGAAACCGGTTGGGATCCCATCGCGGACCTGCTCATACTTAATGTGCATCTGTGGCCGCACCAGCACTGATTTGGCTGCGATCCGGGGGGTTTGTCGCAGACCTTGGAAATATGCCTGTGAAAGCAAAATCCAGCCAAACGTCATGTAGTGTGAAATATATATATATATATAGAATAGGGTCAAGTGTTGCCAAAAAACATCTTCAGCCGTTTATTGAAATTGGCATAAGACTCAGCAGCTCGGGTTGAGTTGGGAAGGCCATTCCACCAGCAGGGACAGTCCAGCTGAAGGTCAATGAGAGTAGGGCTGGGAATCTTAAAGCACTTTACGAATCGATCCGATTCCGATTCTGGGAGTAACGATCCGATTCCCAAAACCATTCTTAACATACATTTTTGTGACTATTTATCCTGCTGTGCAAATACATGAACTTTACATTTGAACCAAAATTGGAGCTAATATATGTTTTTTGTTTTTAGTTATAATATCTGTTTGACAGTATTGCCATATTAAAAATGATTATGAAGATTTCTTTCAATACTTTTATTTTATTAACAAAATTATGTTCAAGATTATCAAGTTCTAATGAAACATAGTAAGTCATACAATTGCAAAGAACAATCATTAATAATAAACAGTTCTCAATTTACAACTAACTGTGACAATGTTTCAGTTTCTTTAGAACATTTGAACAAAAAATGTCTTTAAAGCAAAAAATAGTTTACTTTGGTTAGAGCCACAAAATAAATCTTTAAAACTTCGGCTAATGCAGAAGAAGAACAACTTCAGTGCTCGCTGAGAAGCCAAACTCAGTGTGTGTGCGTAACATCTCACATGAGAACCTGCCGAGCTGCAACAATTACTCGCCAAAACGAAGCCTTTGTTCAGAATTGTCCATTCGTTTCCATTCGTTTTCCATTCAGAAAGCGCCTTATAGCCTACTGGAGCACCACTGCGTTATTTTGGCTCAGAATTTCGTTTGTTGGAAGAATGAACTTTATTTAGAAATTCTTTTGAAATTAAAAACTTTGCATTTAATAAGCAAAATACATTTGTGAAATGGGGAGGCAGCCGCAGCGGGCGCAGACTCAGAGCGGCCAGAGAAGCGGAGGAGCGACCGCTGTGAGGCGTTTGAGCAAAACTGAGGAAAAACTGCAGAAAGCGTGTGTGTGTTGAGCCCTCTCAGCGGGAGAAGAGTCCCGCGGGTGCGCCGCCCCTGAGCAGGGCCTAGAGCGTCCATTTTATCTTGAAGGCAATTCACCAGCATATGAGCGTTCGCCTATCAGCGGGTTGTTCTGTTTGGCCGATGACAGCACACACACACACACACACACACACACACACACACACACACAGCAGTGAAGCGGCCTTTGAACTGAACACAGAATCGATTCTGAATCGTTGGATAACGAATCGCGATGCATCGATGCATCAACCTTTTCTCCCACCCCTACTTGAGAGTGAGTTTGAGCCTCCACCGTAAGACTCCTTCCCTTCCAGAACACAAGCTTCTGGAGGACACATCGCTCTGAAGGAATGAGTCCAGGTGTAGGGTGCAGAGCCAGTGGTGGTCCTGAAGGCAAACATCAGTGCTTTGAGTTTATGAGGAGAGGTGTGACATGCGCTCTCCCACTCAGCATCTGGATCAGTCTCAGAGGTTTGACTGATGCTGGAAGGAGAGAGCAATACAACAGTCCAGTCTGGATAGATCAAGAGCGTAGACGAGGAGTTGAGTAGCTCCGATAGGAAGGGCCTGATCCTCCTAATGTTCCATAAGGCAGATCTGCATGTGGTCTGTGAAGGGTTCTGGCTGTCCTGGATGGAGTTATGGTTGATGAATCTAGCTGAATGGGAAAGTTGTGATGGAGTGTTCGGTTGGCCGGGACCACAAGCAGTTCTGTCTTCGCAAGGTTTAGTTGAAGGTGGTGGTCCTTCATCCAGCAAGGCAGGCTGAGATGCCGTCCGATCATCTGGCTGGAGTTGTGTCATCAGCATAGCAGATGGGAAAAACCATGTTTCTTCTGAAGCTGTTGTTTCCTCAGTCGCATCTACACTGCAGTTCTTGATGCACAATTCCGATTTGATGACCCGCTTACATCATCTTTTAAAAGCGACCCGTATCTGATATTTGCATTTACACTATCCACTGGCGAAACAGCCACAGGAGAGGGAAACATCGTAATTGGGTCACTTGAACCATGCAGTGTAAATGGGGCCTAAAGCCGCCTCTTTTCCCAGACTTCCTTTTCCTGCTCGAATGATCTCCAGTTGATGTAATCCCAGCTGGAAGAATCCTATTGGCCTGTTGTGGGGTTTTCCAGCATCCGATCTCTAATGTTTTTAGTGGATTTTGGTCGCTTTTAGTTTGATTACCTATGACTCTATCTGTCAAAACACAAGAGACATTAAATTATACTATCAATTTCCAAAAAGCTCCAAAAGCGAATGAATTCATGTGATTGCTTTAATCACAAACAGACTGGAATTGAATTTGTATTTCTGTTGTTTTTTTATGAACCTAGGCTTTCACTGAGGGCATCACCAACCAGTTAATGGGCTGCTATGTGGGCTCCATGTCAGAAGGTCCTGTTTTACTTGTGAGGGTTTATGGGCAGATGACGGAGCTTTTCATGGACCGAGATAAAGAGCTGGAGATGTTCCAGGTGCTACACAAACATGGCTGTGGCCCAGAGCTGTACTGCAGCTTCACCAATGGCATCTGCTATGAGTTTATCAGAGGAGTTGTGCTGGACGACACACTGCTGAGGCAGCCTTCGGTTTACAGGTCTGCACACACTCACGGCCATGAGCTTGAGCATCATTGACCTCCACACACTGCAACTCTAAGAATATATTGGAATTGTGTCCTTGCTAAAGTTACATCCCTAGCTAGATGAAAGCTAATGTTTTTATTGCTATTTTTTCAATGTGATCAACTGAAATGACACTTTTCATTAACTCTAGATTAATTGCAACCGAAATGGGAAAAATTCATTCCATAAAGTCAGGAGAAATTGGGAAAAGTTCACCTGTGACACCAGTCTTGTGGTCTCGATTGTCCCGGTTCCTGAACCTGGTCCAGAGTTCTGATGTTCCCAAAGAGCAAAGGTAAGATGATATCAGTGTTTTAAAACACACATGTATAACTGGACTGATGATGTTAACAGAGACCCTAAAGCTCTGAAGAGTGTGTCAAAAAAATGAAACGATTTTAGGTGAAGCTCTGTATCGATGCTTGATTCGTTCAATCAAAATCACGTGACAAATAACGCCTGAAGCTTCGTTTCACACACACCCACGTGACTGCTTCATACTCTGAGAAAGCGAGACACGGGTTGTTGGAACGGTTGTATTGCGCTAGTTTATTGTTGCGAGACTTTGTCATGGTTCTGAAATGTGGGAACACTTTCATTTGAGTTCGCCCAATAAGGTTGATAATATATTTGGCTTTTGTTCTGCAGCCTTTATATACAGTATATAGCCTATCCTTCATTTTCATTTTTCTTTTTTAGATGCAGTGTTTGATTTGCTCCCAGCAGCTGGCCTATAATAATAATAATAATAATACATCATCCATGGCGAGGCATTTTCGTGCAAACCGTGACAGATCCTCTGTCAAAGTTATGGGGAAAAAGCAGGGTGAAATATAGATATGAAAGCCAGCCTTTTTTTCCCAACTTTGTTCATTTTCAAGTATTGGAAACATTAAGCGGTCCAAAATATTGTTATTGGCAATTATGTGAACCTATTAAATCTCTCTCTCTCTCTCTCTCTCTCTCTCTCTCTCTCTCTCTCTCTCTCTCTCTCTCTCTCTCTCTCTCTCTCTCTCTCTCTCTCTCTCTCGAATGTGTGGTGCATGTCGGGAGTGTGTGAGTGTTTCACGGGTGAGAGGAGCAACTGATTTTCCTCTTTTCTTGGGAAGTTGCTTTTTGGTTTATTTTTTTGTTATTTTTGTTAGTTTTTTCTAATTCTCTTGTTTGACCTTGTGGCGGGTGTGGGAATGGAGGGGACTCCTCTCTGTGGCTCCGGCATGGAGTCGGGTGCGTGCCTGTTGCAGAAGCATCTGTGCAGGATGTACTGAACCCGGCGGGAGAACAAATCGGATTTGAAAATCTAGTTTCCGTCTCGCGAATGAACAAGGCCGTTGTGATCGTCCTGAAGGAGCAGAGTTTGGTTGGTCAGTTGATTGAGAGCGGAGTGTGGGTAAGTGCTGTTTTCTGTGTTGTTTCACCACTGGTTTCGCTCTCAACGAAAGTTACATTTCCAATGTGCCCCCGTTCATACCTAGCTGTGAAATTGAACAAGAGTTACTCAGGTGTGGAAAACTTGCTAGCGGAATGAAACTGATTCCGTTAGGTTGTAAGAATGAAGCACTAAAGCACGTGCTCTCCTTTAGACGCCAAGTGTATGTTTTTGGGATCTCCTCTCGTGTACAGCATGAAGGGAAGTCCTGTATGATTTATGCCAGTACTGGCAGCCTCAAATGTGTTGAGTGTGGAGATATTGGACATAAGAAAAATGCTTGACCACACAAAAAACTGATTGAAAGAAAGGAAAACACAAATGGAATTGAAGTTGTTTTACCAGTAGCAGAAGGACAGAGAATGGAAGTAAAGAAAGATCAACTTAATTCGGAAAAAAGTGAAACTGCAAATGGTGAGGCTGTAAAAGAAAGTGAAGAAAGTAGGCTGACAGTAAGTGAAGCAGTAGTTGAGGAAGTTAGTGGGAGAAGAGTTGAAGTTGAACGACCTGAAGTCACTTGTACTCTTGAAACAGATAGTATGGGTGAAAAAGGTGGAGATCACTCGTTTGTTTCACAGTTGGAGGAAGAGGGAATGGTAATGGAATGGAGGAAGGTGATGATGATGATGATGATGATGATGATGATGATGATGATGATGATGATAATATGTCTGAAATGTCAGATATTCCTTCTCAGTGTGGAGATGAACCGTTGTACACTGTAAAAGAAATCAATGATTTTCTGGATTCATTTGGCAGAAAGTTTGAGGTGAGAGAGTTTTTTCCAGATGTTAAGAAGTTCATAAGTTCAGTAATGAAGATACAGAAATCAGTCGGATTTGAGGAACTTAGTAGAAGGAAAAGGGTTAGACTAAAGAAAATTGTAACAAAATTACTGAGAAAGAAATGTTCAAACAAAAGATCAACTAAGCCTGTTTCATGTGTGAATCTTCTTTCCTTTCTGTCTATTTTCTTCCTTTATTTTCCCTCTTTATATGGAGAGCTTAACAATAGGAACCATTAATATAAATGGGGGGAGGGAAAACAAACAAAAGGGCAGTTCCCTTTCGAGGGAACTCGCACTGCATCGGAACGACGCTTTGGGGATGCTCCCTTAGCATCAGCGAATCTGAAACCAGAATGCCAACTAGGCCAATCCGATTGGCGTGCGTGATGACGTCATCGTGACGGCATACCCGGAAGTATAAAAGGGGGGCTGGAACGTAATGGCGGTAGTTATTGCTCTTCAGCATAGCGCTATCTGTCAAACTGTCTGTCTATTTACTGTTGTTTTGTCAGTGAAAGTGTGTGATTGAAAAGAGAAAAAGAGAAAGAATGAATGAGAGTGTGAGACACTTCAAGCAGTGTGTGCATCCGTGTCCCTATTACATTTCGGGCTCAGATACACACCTGCTTTGTGTGCAGTGTCTGGGTGTTGAACAACATTGTGAGCTGTTCACACTCAGACTGCGCCGCTCTCGGCTGGCCGTGTTCGATGAGGCCGGCCAGCTTTGTGAGCCCCAGGGTTCTGGACCCGCGATCGCTGAGGCGTCTCGGTGTCACAGACCATGGGGTTTACATAAGGATTTGTCAGCGGGATCTGGGACTGCTGCGGCACTTTCCCAATCCTTGTCTGACAGTTCTAAAGATCTTCCTCCCCGTGTGGAAGCCCGCGCTGCGGCTTCTTCCCCCGGGGTTGAGGATCTGATGCTTATTCTCTCCGGTTCCGAGGAGCCGGATGAGTGTTGCATCAGGGCAGGTGGAGAAGCAGGAAGTGTTTCATCACTTCATCCACTCGCCCAAGAGGAGTTAATTGAGGTTTTCACTCGTGCGGTGACCAAATTGAAGATCAATTGGTCACAGGAAGTGCCGGAAATTCAGCCACCTAGTAGGCTGGACGACCGGTTTCTTTCTCGCCGGGTCCAAACACCTCGCCGGGGTTTTCCTTTCTTCCCGGACCTACACACCGAGGTGTGTAGGTCGTGGAGGAAAGCCCTATTCCTCGCGCATTCCTCCAGTATTGGATTATTCCAATGTTCTGGGGGCGCGTGAGGCGGGCTATGGGACGATGCCTCGGGTGGAAGAGGCTCTCACGAGTTATCTTTTCCCCGATTCTGTGTCGTCCCTTAGAACCCCGGAGCTGCCCACCAAACCCCTTCGGGACACCTCATCGTTGGTGGGCGAAGCTTATATGGCGGCTGGGTGGGCTGGTAGTTCCCTGCACACATTAGCTGTCTTGCAGGCCTACCAGGCTGACCTCCTGAAAGAGCTCAATGAGGGCGACGGTCCCTCTTCGGAGGACGTGCTAAAGAGAAGCCTCCCTCGCCACTCAGAGCCTGGCAAGGTGGCCCCTAAGGGGCAGCCTCAGCCGTCTGCCAGCTCCTCGCACCGACAGGTGCAGAAAGAGAGCGTCGCCTCTAGAGCCCCTCCTCCAGGAGCCTGGCAACAGAGGCGGCGTTCTCATCAACAGTCCCAGCAGCGGTCTTTCGCTCCTGGAGGCGATCTGAGGAACGTACTCCAGGGCGGAAGGCTGCTGGGAAGAAGTCCTGGCTTCGGCTGGACTTCCAAGAGCGGTCCCCCGCGCGGGGGAGCGACCGAGGTTGCTTCCTCTGCGGCGCTCCGGGGAAATCGAGGTAATCCCGCCGTCTATGACGCTTCGGGCCCCATCGATTTCCCGCGAACGCATGCTGCTCCAGCCGCCTCCGGAGGGACTTGCGGCTGGGCGGCTAACGCGTCCGCACATAGAGAATCGTTCCCAACCACTCCTGCCGGTCATCCGCTTCAGGGGGTTGGGAACGAGGCTCGTGTAACACCCGAAGCCAGCCTCGAGAGGCTGGTTCCCTTAGTAGAGTATCTCGGCGCATGAAATGCCTTCCGAATATTTCTACATGGGTCCTGCGTACTGTAGACAAGGAGCAGGGTCGGGCAAGGGAACTGGTAATATCCTTGCTGGCGAAGGAGGCCTTAGGGTACTTTCCTCCGCCAGAGAGGGAGTCCGGGTTCTACAGCCGGTACTTTATAGTTCTCGGAAGGGAAGGAGGGTGGCGTCCGGTAGACCTGAGGTATTTGAATCGGTCTCTGAGGAGGCTCGGTTTCAAAATGCTCATGGTCTCCATCATCGTGAGTTAGATCCAGTTCGAGGACTGGTTCGTCACGATAGATCTGAGGGACGCATACTTCCATATCTTCATCCTTCCATGTCACAGGAAGTTCTTGAGGTTCGCTTTCGGGGGCGAGGCGTACCAATATCGAGTGCTTCCCTTCGGTCTAGCTCTTCACCCACGCACATTCACAAGGTGCATGGATGCAGCTCTGGCTCTATTAAGACTCCAGGGCATCCGTGTGCTGAATTTTCTCGACGACTGGCTCATATTGGCCCAGTCGTACGGGATGGCAGTTCGGCATTGAGGTGTCGCTCTGGCCCGTATGAAGTGCTTGGGGCTGAGACTCAACACAGCAGGAGTGTTGACGCCGTCCCGGAGGACTACGGTTCTAGGGATCGTATGGGACTCGACGACGATGCGGGCACAATTGTCTCCCGCGCGAGTCGAGACCATACTGGCGATGGTCTCAGGAATAAGGCTAGGCCACTGCATCACTGTGAAGCACTTTCAGGAAGTGCTGGGGCTCAGGGCAGCAGCGTCCAACGGGATACCCTTTGGCCTGCTGTACATGAGACCTCTACAGTGGTGGCTGGAATCCAAGGGGTTTCCCCCAGAGGGAATCTTTTCCGTATGATCAGGGTAACGCGCAGATGCCTTCGTTCCCTAGTCACATGGAAGAAACCTTGGTTTCTGTCCCAGGGGTCAGTGTTGGGAGCGTCCTGTTGCCGGGAAACCGTTTCAACAGACGTCTCCTTCATTGGCTGGGGCGCCGAAGGCGCTTGGGTTTCCCTAGTCCTAGTTGTGCCCGGTCTCCGGCTTCACACTAGGGCAGGCACTACCCTCGGTAAGGTCCCAAGGGCCAGTGTTGGGAGCGTCTTGTTGCCGGGAATCCGCTTCAACAGACGCCTTCCTCACTGGCTGGGGCGCGGTCATGGACGGCCGCTTTGGGGGGAAGTCCTAGCTTTGGCTGGACTTCCGAGAGCGGTTCCCCCCGTAGAGGGGCAACCGAGGTTGCTTCCTCCGCGGCGCTCCGGGGAAATCGAGGTAATCCCGCCGTCTATGACGCTTCGGGCCCCATCGATTTCCCGCGAACGCATGCTGCTCCAGCCGCCTCCGGAGGGACTTGCGGCTGGGCGGCTAACGCGTCCGCACATAGAGAATCGTTCCCAACCACTCCTGCCGGTCATCCGCTTCAGGGGGTTGGGGAGGAGGCTCGTGTAACACCCGAGGCCAGCCTTGAGAGGCTGGTTCCCTCAGTAGATTATCTCGGCGCATGGAATGCCTTCCGAATATTTCTACATGGGTCCTGCGTACTGTAGAAGAGCAGACATCCTGTTGAGGCAGGGGCTGAGGCCCGGGGAGTGGCGACTCCACCCAGAGGTGGTGGAGGCCATATGCAGGAGGTTCGGCCCAGTGGAAGTGGATCTGTTTGCGTCTCGAGAGACGTCCCACTGTCCTCTGTGGTTTTCCCTCACGCATCCAGCCCCGCTGGAGAGGGTCCGGCAACAGGGGGTCAGTCTACTTCTGGTAGCACCCCGTTGGCCGACTCGAGTTTGGTTCTCGGATATCACAGCTCTGCTAGCAGGTCAGCCGTGGGAGATTCCTCTGAGGAGGGATCTCCTATCTCAGGCGGCGGGTACGATATTTTACCCCCGCCCGGAGATTTGGAACCTATGGGTCTGGCCCCTGAGGGGGCCAGGTACATAGAGGCTGGCCTATCGGCGGAGGTGATAGAGACCTTACTCAGTTCCAGGACTCCGTCTACGAGGAGACTGTACAGCCTCAAGTGGAATGTATTTTCCACTTGGTGCAGGGAGCGTGAGGTGGACCCAGTTAACTGCCCGGTGGCTTCAGTGCTGGAGTTCCTCCAAGATCGCTTCTCTGCAGGGCTTACCCCGTCCACACTCAAGGTGTACGTGGCTGCCATTGCGGCTTTCCACGCTCCTATGGGTGATGGGCCTCTGGGTAGGCACCATCCGGTTGTACAATTCCTCCGTGGGGCTCGGAGGATGAGGCCTGCGGCTCATTCCAGGGTTCCAACCTGGGGCTTGGCAGTGGTTCTCAAAGGTTGGCTGAGGCCCCCTTCGAGCCATTGGAGTCGGCTGAACCTAAGAACCTGACCCGTAGGGTGGTTTTTCTCCTCGCCATGACCTCTCTGAGGAGAGTGGGAGATCTCCAGGCCTTGGCGGTAACGCCAACCTGCCTGGGGTTTGCCCCGGGAGGAGTAAAAGCCATCCTACACCCTAGGCCGGGCTACGTGCCTAAGGTGCCTTCAAGGGTGGTCAGGTCTTTGGTTCTGCAGGCATTTCATCCTCCGCCTCATGTGACGGCGGAAGAAGGGAGACTTCACCTACTCTGCCCGATATGGGCGCTCAGAGTTTATTTGGTGAAGTCTGCACAGTGGAGGAGATCACAACTGTTGGTGTGTTTTGGTTCACTTAGGAAGGGATTGCCTGCGTCTAATCAGACAATCAGTAACTGGATTGTCCAGGCGATTACCATGGCCTATCAGGTGCGCAGTCTGCCTTCACCTGTGGCTGTGAGGGCTCATTCCACCAGAGGCATGGCCTCTTCGGTGGCCCTTCTTTCTGGGGTCCCCTTGCAGGATATCTGCGAGGCGGCCGGGTGGGCTACCCCACACACTTTCATCAGGTTCTATAGCCTGGATCTCCCTACGACGCCTGGTGCGAGGGTGCTCCAGTCCTAGCTGTGCCCGGTCTCCGGCTTCACACTAGGGCAGGTGCTACCCTTCGGTGTGGCCTAGTGGGTACTCGTTCCCCAAAGCGTCGTTCCGATGCAGTGCGAGTTCCCTCGAAAGGGAACTGCTCGGGTTATGTATATAACCCTTGTTCCCTGAGAAGGGGAACGAGCACTGCATCCCGACGCCACACCTCGGCGCGCCTGGAGCGCATGCTTCAGAGCAATTACTACCGCCATTACGTTCCAGCCCCCCTTTTATACTTCCGGGTATGCCGTCACGATGACGTCATCACGCACGCCAATCGGATTGGCCTAGTTGGCATTCTGGTTTCAGATTCGCTGATGCTAAGGGAGCATCCCCAAAGCGTCGTTCCGATGCAGTGCTTGTTCCCCTTTTCAGGGAACAAGGGTTATATACATAACCCGAGCAGTTCTATCTAAATATAATAGAGACCAAAAATATTAATGTCACTTTTTTTTACAAGAAACCCATAGTGATACGATAGATGAGATGGACTGGAGAATGTGGGGGGGGGGGGGGGGGGGGACATTTTCTTTAGTCATGGCTCAAATTTAAGTGGGGGGGGGGGGGGGGGGGTATAGCTATTCTTTTTGGAAAAAATATAAATATGACTTGTTTCTACTTGTGAGTTAGAAAAAGGCAGAGGTTTGGCTGTTCAGGTCGAAATAATGGGCTCATTGTTTGTATTTATTCATGTATATGCCCCAAATAATGGAGCAGAGAGAATGAGTTTTTTTAAGAAAGCTAATAATGGATTAAAAGCTTTTGATAAGAATGCACATCTGGCTTTAGGGGGTGATTGGTACTTGGATAGAAATGGAGAGGAACCTTCGCCTCCTTCAGCAAATGTTTTAAGTAATATTATTATGGATCATGATTTATTTGATGTCTGGAGAGAACAGCACCCAGTGGCACACATGGGTAAAAGCTTCCAGTGATCATATTAGTTCAGAAAGGATAGATAGGGTTTATATTAGTAGAAGTAATAATAATAATAATAGAGTTCAAAAAGCTGTTATTTCCCCAAATGGTTTTACCGACCATCATTTGTGCTCATTTGAAATAAGTTTAAATAAATCTAAAAGTTTCATTTTTATTGGCATTTTAATATTAAATTATTGCACGATGTGATTTTCTGTGAGAAATGTGTATTATTGTGGAATAACTGGAAAGAAAGGAGGAATGATTATGATAATATTGTACAATGGTGGGAAGAGGGAAAAACCCAAATAAGAATGTTTTGTCAAAATGATACTGCCCACAATAACAGTTTGATTAAAAAAACTATCCGGGAACTTAAGAAAGATATAAATGCAGTTAATAATAATTTAACGGATGTAAGTGTGTTGGTGAAAAGAAAGAAAGCTTTGGGAACTCTTCTCCATGAAAATACAGCTTTGATTAGAGCTCCTAGTTCTTTCTTTTTTAATCTGGAAAGAAAAGAAATGGAAAGGAAACAACCTGAGGAGGATTGAATTCTTCATTTCAGAACTCCACCATTAATAACATTTGAAGAAACTTCTCAGGCCGTAATCTACTGTAATCTATGTAACGTGTAAAAGTGACTCACTACTCATCTCTAAAGAGAGGAAAGGAATGGACAGCTGTTTTTGGGGAGGGTTCTCCCCCTAGGGGATGCTGGAGGTCCCTATATAGACCCCACTAGAGAAGAGGACTGCAGATCTCCAGTGGAGAGTTGAGCATTGGGCGATAGCCATGAATGAGCCATGTGACACAGCCTTTCCCTCACTTTCACCAGCAGAGGTCCTCATCCAGCTTGGATTTGAAAAGCTTTGAGTAAATGTAAATGTAAAATGAATAAACAAGTGGCACATTTTGACCCCACTGTGGTAAAGGAGTGTGTTTTCAGTAGATCATGTTTTTATACTGTTTTAGATTAAGAAGAATATTTCAAACCTTGGAAAATTGGTTTGAAACATTAGGAGAAGAAGTTTTTAAATATGTTGCTTCAAAGAGGAGGAAGTTGTCGTTGATCAATTTTATAGTGTGTGAAGCAAAACTGGCAATATGGCTGAGGAGAAAGTCAATGAAAAGGTGAAGTTTCAGTGGACACAGATTTGACTTTGAGAGGCCTCATAACTGCAAGAATTATTATAAAATGACAAATAATTGAATGGTTTGTAATGAAATTTGGGGAATTGGAAATATTTTGTGTACAGTTGATGTAGTGGAACATTTCATTTTTCTCTTGTAATTTGTTTTTCTTTCCCTCCTTTTAATTCAATTTTTTCTTTATTATTTTTAATTAGGAGGAACATTTGTAAATGAATTATAGTTTTTGAAAAGGTTTGGAATTGTAAAAAAGTGTAAATAAAGGAGTGTAAAAATTGAGTTGTATTTGTTCACAAACAGGAAAAATGTCCACATTCACGATACAAAATGTTATCTTTATTGGTTTGAGTTACTATGAGTTTGCAATGGAACAGATTGTTGTCATGTATTTAATATATTGATCCATTCATCCATTCATCTATCCGTTAATGGTTGCAAACCCTTTTGTGACACAGTCTTTCCCTCACTCTCACCAGCAGAGGTCCTCGTCGAGCTCGGATTTGAAAAGCTTCGAGTCATGAACCTTTTTCTGATACAGTTGTGCTGAAAGCTTCACTTCGCATCACTAAGCTGGACTTAAGGACATCATCTCAGATACACTTCACAGAACAAGCAGTTTGCAAAATGGGTGGATGGTTAATCTCAGTTTTGATGTGTTGCATCATTGCGATTGTCTCACATTATTATATCTTTAGCCGCAGCCCTGATCAGATCACCATTGGTCAGCTGCTTCAGGGGTGTTTGATCAGGGCTGGGGCTAAACTCGGCAGGACAGTGGCCCTCCAGGACTCCTCCTAATCATCCATTAGTACGGGAGAACCAATCAGAACTCAGAAGATCAGGAGACATTGAAAAGAAGCATGTATCAGAATAGAGCGCCATCAAAATATTAAGACGTTCACCGCTGTGTCCTTCAGGTCCAGAGCCCCTGTGGAAGCACCTGACCTGCAAATCATCATCAAAGAGTTGGAGGAGCTGAAGAGTCATCTGACCCACATCAACTCGCCAGTGGTGCTGTGCCATAACGACCTCCTGACCAAAAACGTCATCTATAACCAAGAACAAGGTCACCTGACATCATTATTAGCTTGAGTTTAAACTGCTTGAGATTAGATCATCCGTTCAGATGAAACCGCGTCCGCCGCTGACCTGAGGCTGTGAACACACACACACACACACACACACACACACACACACACACACACACACACACACACACACACACACACACACACACACACACACACACACACACACACACACACACACACACACACACACACACACACACACACACACACACTCTTACAGCACATCTCAGAGATACGGGAGCATTAAAGACGTGTGTTATGAGAGCTAATGTGAATGCATGATATACTGTATAATTATGACACTCGTTAGCATACTGCATCTAATTATGGCACTCATTAGCATACTGCATCTAATTAAGCTGCCTCTGGTATTGTTTCTCATAATAACTCACCTGTGTTTTGTCTGATTGTAGGCACAGTAAAGTTCATTGATTATGAATATGCTGATTTTAATTACCAAGCGTACGATATTGGAAACCATTTCAATGAATTTGCAGGTGCAAATACTAATAATCATAAATCATAATAATCATAAAGTAAAGCTGTGTCCTGCTGTCTAACACACTGCTGTTCTCTTGAGGGATCACGAATGTGGACTCCAGCCTGTACCCGAGCTGCCAGCTTCAGTTTGACTGGCTCACGGCTTACCTGGAGAGCTTCAAGTCCTGCAGGGAGGAGGGTTCAGCCGTGACCCGGGACGAGGTCCTGCGGCTCTACGGCCACGTCTGCCAGTTCTCCCTGGTGAGTGTGTGTGGGCCGCACTGAGGAGTGTGTAAGGTTATCTGCTCAGGACACACTGGAGGGCACATGGCCAAAGCGACAGCCAATGACTGTGTGTTCTGGAGAAGATGAGGAGGATGAGGAAGGCTCTTTAGTTCTGGAATTAACCATCCCTTCTGCAGGATTCATGTTCATCCCAACATTCAGAACATTCGTAAGATCCAAAGCTGTATGTGTTAGAAGCAGGAGAAATGGGCAAGCGTGAGGATTTGAGCGAGTTTGACAAGGGCCAGATTGTGACGGCTAGACGACTGGGTCAGAGCATCTCCAGAACTGCAGCTCTTGTGGGGTGTTCCCGGTCTGCAGTGGTCAGTCTCTATCAAAAGTGAAGGACCAGTGGAGAACCGGCCACAGGGTCATGGGCGGCCGAGGCTCATTGGAGCGAAGGCTGGCAAAAGTGGGACCAACACAGTATTAGGAAGGTGGTCATAATGTTATGTCTGATCGGTGTATATACACAAACAAACACATGAATAAATGAATAGTTCTCAGAAGACGAGAGAAGTGGCAGTGTTTAAGGTGGACTGGACGGAGAGAAGTGGAAGTGTTTAAGGTGGACTGGACGGACAGAAGTGGAAGTGTTTAAGGTGGACTGGACAGAGGGAAGTGGAAGTGTTTAAGGTGGACTGGACGGAGAGAAGTGGAAGTGTTTAAGGTGGACTGGACGGACAGAAGTGGAAGTGTTTAAGGTGGACTGGACAGAGGGAAGTGGCAGTGTTTAAGGTGGACTGGACGGAGAGAAGTGGAAGTGTTTAAGGTGGACTGGACAGAGAGAAGTGGAAGTGTTTAAGGTGGACTGGA
>CM042246.1:58451242-58471242 GCA_023566225.1 Romanogobio albipinnatus | reverse complement strand
CAGGGTGTCCGCTGTGGATCTCAAGCACTGCTGTTCTCAGCTTTGTAGGCACCACCACTCTTGTCCCCCATAGAACACAACCCTGTTCAACAGATAGCTCCTCTTTTTTTTTGTAGAACACTTTCAGTTCTTCTGATACTTCTTTTGGCCACCCTTCCATGATATATCTGTGCAGCCTAGATAGCTCTGCATTCCTGCGTGTTGCCTTGGAAATCTGTTTTGCACTCAGCGGTACATCTTCCAGGTGTTCCCAGATTAGGGCATGTAGGTATGCTGTCACGGTCTCTGTTCCTGTGTCCGTAGTTTCCGGCAGTGGTACACGAGACAGACCATCTGCGTTGCCATGATCTTCTGACTGGCGGTAGATTATGTGATAATCATAAGCAGACTGTATAATAGCCCACCTTTGTACACGCGCTGCTGCCATTGTTGGAAGTCCTTTATGTTCTCCAAACAGCGTGAGCAGGGGTTTATGATCGGTGATCAAGTTAAACTTCCGCCCCCACAGAAACTGGTGGAATTTCTTTACTCCATAAACCAGGCTCAACGCCTCTTTTTCAATTTGTGAATAATTCTTCTCCGCCGGTGAGAGCGTACGAGAAGCATAGGCTATTGGATGTTCTTGTCCATCAGGTGTTGTGTGCTGAATAACAGCTCCAATTCCGTACGCTGAAGCATCACATGCGAGAGAAATCGGCAGGCTCGGATCATAGTGAACTAACACCGGGTCATTGGCTAACATTTCTTTGCACCTAACATAAGCGCTCTGCTCCACTTTACTCCACCCTTATTTTGTTTGGCCCTTCAGCAGTCTGTAAAGTGGGGCCAAAACAGTACTTTGCTGTGGCAAAAAACGACCATAATAGTTCACTAACCCCAGGAAAGCTCTGAGCTCTTTGATGTTTGTGGGTTTTGGAGCATCATGCACGGCTCTGACCTTGTCTTTAGAAGGGTAAACTCCTTTTCCATCCAACATGTGACCTAGATACTCGATTTGTGTTTTCCCCGAAGTCACACTTTGCTTTTTTTACTCTCCGGCCATTTTCTTGCAGCCGCTGTAGAACTCTGTCCAGGTTCATCAGATGCTCAGTTTCGTCCCTGCCCATCTCTAGCAGGTCATCCAAATAGACCCCGACATTGAGGTCCTTCGTCATGTTCTCCATGATCCTTTGGAAAATACTGACAGCAGAATTAATGCCAAAGCAAAGCCGATTGTACACAAACAGTCCTTTATGCGTGTTCACAACTTTTTTGACTCGTCATCCAGAAAGACTTGTTGGTAAGCGGCTGCCAGGTCAATTTTGGAAAATATCTTTCCCCCACATAATGCTGCCAGAACCTCTTCAATGCGTGGTAGTGGGTTTCAGTGTTTGTAGCCATGTTCACAGTTACCTTATAATCGCCACACAAGCGGAGTCCTCCGTCCCGTTTGGTTACAGGGACCACTGGAGCAGCCCATTCGCTATGCTTCACAGAGCTGATGACACCATCTTTTTCAAGGCGCTCCAGTTCTTTTTCTACCCTTTCTTTCATTGCGAAGGGCAGGACACAGGCTTTGTGAAACCATGGAACTGCGTCAGGCTTTACAGAAATTGCTGCTTTAATGTCCACAACTCGTCTTTGAAAATATCAGCATATTTATCCAACACATCTTGGATTGACTTGGATTTAGTTGTTGGGTGCGAAACATTTTCTGTGACTTTTTTAATCATTTTCAAGTTCAGCTTGATTTGATCCAGCCATTCACACCCACACAGCGAAGGACCTCCACCAGCCACTACTACGAGCGGTAGATCAGCAATCTGATTTCCATAATTCACTTTTGCAATGAACTGTCCTTTCACTGAAATGGTTTCTCCTGAATAACCCTTCAGCGTGACGCTGCTGCCCTCCAGTGGCACATGTGAGAATGACTGCTCATACACATTTTCTAGATAATGCTGACTCCTGCTCCTGTGTCAATTTCCATCTGCACTTTTTTCCATTTACATCAAAAATTGCCCTGTATGGCCGTCGGCCAGCACCACTTGCACCGAACACAGACAACATCAGAATGTCGTCTTCTATCTCGTCACCCTGGACGTAGCCTGTCATTGCTTCTTTATGTTTCGGTAGTAACAATCACTGGCGCTATGATTCTTTCCTTTACATCTATAGCACCCTTCTTGTTTTGCAGGCGAGCGCCATCTCCCCTTTACCTTGTGAACAGCGGTGACATCATCACCTTTCCGCAACTGCTGCATATCCCGGTGGGCTGTCTCCATGTTAACAGCTAGCTCCACAGCTCTCGCAAAAGTCAGCTGGCATGCCTCAGAACTGACTCCGCTGACAAATCCATCACGTAGAGCTTCATCCAGCTTGTCCCCGAAATCACAATTCGAGTAAGCTGGCGCAGCTCAGCAGCATACTCCATCACTGTCTGGCCGCTTTTCTGGACACATTTACGGTGCCTGAAACGCTCGGCGATGACCAATGGTTTAGGTTCAAAATAATCTTTTAGAATGGTCACAATCTGATTAAAAGTTTTGTCCTTTGGTTTGTTAGGCTGGACTAGGTTGCGTAGAAGGCCATATGTTGCTCACCGACCGAGCTCAACAATACTGGAACTTTCTTTCCATCATCGACCCTATGAGCTTCGAACAGCAACTCATGTGCTAGACTTATGCAGACCACATTTCATGCTCAGGCTTGAACTCGTCCGGTCTTTGGGAAAAGTGTGCCATTTCACAAACTCAACCGATTTTCCTCGTCGCCAATTATGTGGTGTACTGCAACAACGAGGCAAGGCACGCGTTTTTACTGCTTTATCAGTGAGGACTGGTC
This sequence comes from Romanogobio albipinnatus, assembly GCA_023566225.1. Lineage (NCBI taxonomy): Eukaryota > Metazoa > Chordata > Actinopteri > Cypriniformes > Gobionidae > Romanogobio > Romanogobio albipinnatus. The sequence goes on along the minus strand of CM042246.1, from coordinate 58,468,419 downwards.
AACACACAAAAAAACAACATGAGGGAATTACAGACACAACAGAAAATACACAAGCTAAATATGGCAAGTCTTCAGGGTCAACCTTAATGCACATATTAATAGTTTTAAATACACCACAGTGCCTGACTACTGAACCAGAGCTGATTGAGACGCACTCTTCAGTTCTCCACACGTGTATGATAATGCTGACATACATGCGCTTACATTTAAAGAGAGAGGACATGAGAATGGATTAACGTTATACGCGGTTAACATGAGCGGCCGCTGTGTGCGTCTGTGCCAACGCCTGTGTTGTGCATGTCAAATAAAATCGTAATCAATAAATGTAATTCCTTATTTTTGTTTCAGTATTTATTTATTGATCCTTAATTTAGTTTTAAATAGCCTTTCTTGATGTGATTTATATATAAAAGCACTTCTGTTATTCACGATTAAGTATCGTATTTAATGGGAACTTATTTTTATCATTAGTTACGAGAGGCTCAAGTAGTTAAGAATGAAGAATAAACTGAAACGGCATTTCAACAACTTCCCCAACATTTCCCCTTTGCGTTCCCCCGCCTGTTCTGGCATCCTGCCGCACATCAGATGTCCATCATGTTGAAATAGTGAGGTTTGAACAGTCTGGTTTTAAATTATTTTATAGATACCAATGCAACAGCCGCTCTAGCGCCCCCTGGTTGATTGCCAAAATGGCGGCGTTTAGGCTGCGTGACGTCCACCTCCAGAACTCTATAGCCATATTGAAACAGAAGAATTGAGAATGATTTGATGGTCAGTGTTTGTAAGTGAAACAAACAGATCTCAAGTAACAAATCCCGAAACAACTTTTAAAGGTCCCGTTCTTCGTGATCCCACTGTTCAAACTTTAGTTAGTGTGTAATGTTGCTGTTAGAGCATAAATAATACCTGTAAAATTATAAAGCTCAAAGTTCAATGCCAAGTGAGATATTTTATTTAACAGAAGTTCCCTTTCAAAGCCTACAGCGAACGGCCGGCTTGGACTACATCCTGGTACTTCCTTCATAAATGACGTCAGTAGAACAGACTTACCTCCGCCCACAAGAATACGCGAAAAAAGGGGGCGTGGTCTTGTTGCTGTCCCACGTGGAGAAGAGGAAGTGTCACGTGGAGAAAAGGAAGTGTTGCGTTTGAGTGTGTTTGTCACCATGTCGTCGAGACGCTGTTATTTTCATCCCGGAGTCAAATCACCTTTATTTGGCTTTCCCAGGGACGCTGTAGAGATCATTGAGCGCATACATCTCCCGTTAAGAGGCGTGACCTTTCCACGTGCGCTAAGCTGCGGTCAAATCCCAACACAGGAACTGCTGGCACAATCAGAACTCGTTACGTATTTCTGAAGGAGGGACTTCATAGAATAAAGGACCTCATCAGCCGTTTTTAGGACAGTGAGAACAGCGGTGTACAGATGAGTACATTGTGTTAAAAATACTGTTTTTTTTTACACGCGAAACATGAACACATGTTCCCTTTCAGTCGGTCACGTTCGACGTACGTCGGAACTGACCGACGAATTGGGATCTGATTTCAGAGACCAATCTACTTCGAGTGTTTTAAAACGAGCCAATGAAGATTGGCATGCGATTCACGCATTCCACGCACCGCCCCGCAGCGCGGGTATAAATAAGGAAGTGGAATGCATGATCATTGCTTTCTACTTCGGAGCCGAACAGTGAATGTTTCCTGTTTCTACGAAGAGTGTAAACGAGTCTCGTGAGAGGAATGACTGCTGCTTCCAGTGCGGGTGTGACGGCGCGTTCAGCGAGTGGCTGCTTCAACGGACATCAAAGTGTTGGTTCGCTGGGCGTTTCCGTTTTGAGTGCACACACAGGCTTGCACTATTGTACTGTGTGGTGCCGCGGTCATCTCCCTGAGTGCTTCAGCACATAAAAAGAGCAGTTTCCTTTCTAAAAGAGCAACACGGTTTGACCCTGCGTCTTTTTCAAGATGTCATTCAAACCGTGTGTTTCTGGATGCGGTTGTTTCCTGTCCTCATTTGACGGCCACGATCTCTCTCACATATAACATGTGAGATTGGTTCGTGGGTGATCCATGCTCTCTCAGGAGAGCATGGTCACGTCGACGCGTTGTTCGTCTCAAGCCTTTCTCGTAAGGGCTTGAGTGTTCAGCGCGCCGTGTGCCGTCGGGCGCCGGCTGACAGCGGGGGTTGCCACGGCAACCCAGCGCGTCACTCGGCGCTAGAGATGCGCGGTTAAGACTATGATGCCTCAAACGGGGTTGAGTCCCTTTGCCTATTCCCCGATTTAGTTTCTTTTTCTTGAAAGCAAAAGCAGAAAAGAACTACTTTGGTTAATAAGCTTTGGTGGCCTGAGGATTTAAGTGGTGCTTCCCCACCGGGTACGTCTCCGTGGGCCCCCACTCCTCTATCGCATCACAGCATGCTGAGACTGTGTTTGTGGGTGGTTCATGTTCTCTCATGAGAACATAACAACGTCGGTGCGGTGTTCGTCTTGCCTTTCATAAGGCTTGAACGTTCAGCGCGCCGTGTGCCGTCGAGTGTGACGGCCACATTCACTGTCTCACATGCCTGCTGGCAGCCTACAGATGGGATTGCTGGTCCTTTTAAAAAACAAGAGGACCTAGTGTTTCATTTGGGGCTCTGGCAGAGGACAGATGTCAATTGCTACATCGGAGAGAGGGCTGTTATGCGCTGGAAATGATGATGCTGAGTTTCCTCTATAATAGTGTGTGCTCTTGCTGAATCAGATTCAGAGTTGACAGCCATGCTTTCCCGGGTGGCTGAGGCGTAGAGCAACGCGTAAAATCGCCTTGCCTACCCCCGTGCCTTTTTTCCCCGGATGGGCATTGGAAAAATTAGCAGTTGGAACTATTTGGTGTCAAAATATGGAACACCAAAAGGGCCAAAATCTGTATAAATTTTTCCCTCTCTCACTACCCTCTGTCCTGCATGCACGAGGGTAGTCCCGACCCAGGGGTTATGCAGGAACTGCGTGCGGCGGTGGACCTCGCCCTCCGGGCGACGGAAGTCACTGCACGCTCCCTGGGTCAGGCGATGTCCACACTAGTGGTCCAGGAACCTGGGGCTAAACCTGGCAGATATGCGTGAGTCCGACTAAGTTCGGTTCCTCATTGCCCCTGTCTGTCAGGCTGGCCCCCTCGGCGATGCCGTCGAGAACTCTGCCCAGCAGTTCTCGATGGCCTAGAAGCAGACAGAGGCGGTTTAAAAAAAAAAAAAAAAAGCCATCCTAATTCGAAAGGGCGCCTCTACCTGCTTGTCGCCGAGGGCACCCTCCTGCGTCCACCTCCACCCCTGCAAAATCCAGGCGGCGGGGTGCCGGACGTAAGGGAGGTGCCCAACCCGCTCAGGGCTTTGCTAGTCTACAAGCAAGCGTAAGGGCAAGCGGCCCTGAGACGGGCAGCCCAGGGAGAACAGGAGCTGCTCTGAGGGAGTGGGTGTCCGCACCCCTCCCCCACCCCCCCCGGAGGAGGACCGGGGGGCCCCGACTGGTGTCTTTCTCTGCCGCTGGCTCTCCGGAGTCCAGCGGTACCCACATTCAGAGCAGTTTCCTCTCTCCCTGGGCCCCAAGAGGGCCAGGTTGGCAGTGTGCGACGCCTCCGGGCCTTCTCACTCCTTTCCTCCCCTCCCCCCGCCACGGGGCAGCAGTGTGGGCACCGAGAACGCCCCCGGGCCTTCTCACCCACACTCTGTCCCACCCTGGAATTCTCAGACAACACTCCGGGCCGCCTCCGGGCCTCCCGAGTCGGGTCTGTCTATTCCGCCTCGCTGCCCCACCCCGGGTACGTCTGTGGTGCTGTTGGTCCCGCTTGTGCGGTCTCTGGGGGCTTGGCTACAGCTCCCCAGGCCGTCTCACTGGCTCATCCGTATCATCAGACTCGGCTACGCGATTCAGTTCGCTCACCGGCCTCCCAAGTACAAGGGCATCCTCTTCGCCTCCGTGCGAAGCAGCGATGCTCAGGTCTTGCGGTCAGAGATCGATGTCCTACTGGCGAAGGACGCGGTCGAGCCGGTTCCTCCAGCCGATATGAAGATGGGGCTCTACAGCCCCTACTTCATTGTACCCAAGAAAGGTGGTGGGTTACAGCCAATCTTGGACCTGCGTATCCTGAATCGGGCCCTGCACAAGCTCCCGTTCCGGACGCTAACGCAGAAACGCATTTTCAAATGCATCCGTCCCCAAGATTGGTTCGCAGCAATCGACCTGAAGGATGTGTACTTTCATGTCTCTTCCTTCCTCGACACAGACCGTTCCTACGATTTGTGTTCGAGGGGAAGGCATATCAGTACAGATCCTGCCCTTCGGGCTGTCCCTGTCGCCTCGCATCTTCACGGAAGTCGCAGAGGCAGCCATTTTTCCGCTCAGAGAACGCGGCGTTCGCATCCTCAACTATCTCGACGACTGGCTCATCCTCGCCCAGTCTCGGGAGCAGTTGTGCGAACACAGGGACATGGTGCTCAGTCACCTCAGCCTGTTGGGCCTTCGGGTCGACCGAGAGAGGAGCAAACTCTGTCCCACACAGAGGATCTCTTATCTCGGTATGGAGCTGGATTCGGTCAGCCAGACTGCGCGCCTTACGGAAGAGCGGGTCCAGTCGGTGTTGAACTGCTTGAATTCGTTCAAGAGCAGGACAGCGGTCCCACTGAAATCTTTTCAGAGGCTCCTGGGGCATATGGCATCTGCAGCCGCGGTAACGCCGCTCGGATTGCTTCATATGAGACCGCTTCAACACTGGCTCCATGGCCGAGTCCCGAGGTGGGCGTGGCAGAGCGGCCAGTACCGGGTCCCAGTGACTCCTTACTGCCGCCGAACCTTCAGCCCGTGGAACGACGCTTCGTTTCTCTGGGCCGGTGTGCCCTTAGAACAAGTGTCCAGGCATTCTGTGCTCTTCACGGATGCCTCCTCCACGGGCTGGGGGGCCACGTACAACGGGCATGCAGTTGCAGGTCTTTGGGCGGGACCTCAATTGCATTGGCATATCAATTGCCTCGAGTTGTTAGCGGTACACTTGGCACTGCGCCGCCTCAAGGGGCCGCTACGTGGCAAGCATGTACTGGTCCGTACGGACAGCACTGCAGCCGTTGCGTACATCAACCGCCAGGGTGGTCTACGCTCCCGTTGCATGCTCCAACTCGACCGCCACCTCCTCCTTTGGAGTCAGAAGCATCTGAGGTCGCTTCGGGCCATTCATGTCCCAGGTGCGCTCAACCGGACAGCCTACGAGCTCTCACGGCAGCCTGCACCTCCGGGAGAGTGGCGACTCCATCCCCAGGCGGTCCAGCTGATATGGGACCTCTTCGGAGCCGCACAGGTAGACCTGTTGCCTCTCCGGACTCGACCCATTGCCGGTGGTACTATTCCCTGACCGTGGGCACCCTCGGCACGGATGCACTGGCGCACAGCTGGCCCCGGGACCTGCGCAAATATGCGTTTCCCCCAGTGAGCCTTCTTGCACAGACCCTGTGCAAGGTCAGGGAGGACGAGGAGCAGGTCTTGTTAGTTGCGCCCTATTGGCCCAACCGGACCTGGTTCCCAGAACTAACTCTCCTCGCGACAGCCCCTCCCTGGCCGATTCCCCTGAGGAAGGACCTTCTTTCTCAGGGACGGGGCACTCTATGGCACCCGCGTCCAGACCTCTGGAAACTCCATGTCTGGTCCCTGGACGGGACGCGGAGGTTCTAGGTGGTCTACCACAGGCAGTGGTGGACACCATCTCTTCTGCTAGAGCCCCCTCTACGAGGCGCCTCTACGCGTTGAAGTGGAACCTGTTCGTTGAATGGTGCTCTTCCCACCGGGAAGACCCCCGAAGGTGTTCGGTTGGCGTCGTGCTTTCTTTTCTGCAAGATGGGCTGGAGCGAAGGCTGTCTCCCTCCACCCTCAAAGTGTACGTCGCTTCAATAGCGGCGTATCACGATGCAGTCGAAGGTAAGTCCTTAGGGAAGCACGACCTAATCGTCAGGTTCCTCAGAGGTGCGAGGAGGCTAAATCCTCCTCGTCCAAACTCGTTACCCTCTTGGGACTTGGCTCTAGTGCTCAGGGCACTTCAGAGCCCTCCCTTTGAGCCTTTGCAGTCTGTGGAGCTTAAAATCCTGTCAATGAGACAGTGCTTCTGACGGCATTGGCCTCGATTAAGAGGGTAGGGGACCTGCATGCACTTTCGGTCAACGAATCGTGCCTAGAATTCGGGCCGGACAACTCTCACATTGTCCTGAGACCCCGGCCTGGATATGTGCCCAAGGTTCCTACCACTCCCTTCCGGGACCAGGTAGTGAACCTGCAAGCGCTGCCTTCGGAGGAGGCAGACCCAGCCCTGGCTTTGTTATGTCCCGTCCGCGCTCTTCGCGCTTACGTTGACCGGACTCAAAGCTTTCGGACCTCAGAGCAACTCTTCGTCTGTTACGGAGGCCAGCAGAAGGGAAAGGCTGTCTCCAAGCAGAGGTTGGCCCACTGGATAGTGGATGCCATCGTCTTGGGTTACCAGTCCCAAGACATACCTTGCCCGTTCGGGGTGCGAGCACACTCAACAAGGAGTGTTGCTTCATCCTGGGCGCTGGCTCAAGGTGCCTCGCTGACAGATATTTGTAGAGCTGCGGGCTGGGCGACACCTAACACGTTCGCTAGATTCTATAGCCTCCGTGTAGAGCCGGTATCTTCCCGCATCCTCGCCCCCAGGGGCCAGTAGCGCTAAGTGCCCGTTCTAAGTGTCGGCTTGCAACGCCACTCCCGCCCTCTGGGCCGGATACGTGCGTCCATTTTCTCCAGTTGTGTTCCCCGGAAACGGCTAACCCTGTCGAGCTCCTCCGTCACCCCCTGCGGTGCCAGACGTTGCGGCCGTCTGACGCCAGGCCTGCACCCGTATGCTTGTGTAACGTGTGTGTAGGCTGGGTTCCATATGTAGCGGTCCCCTAACGGCTACCCCATATGTGTATTCTTCCACGGTACCTGCTACCCTACTTGGCTAGCCCCGTGTCTTTCCCTTGACAGAGCCCGCTCTGTCGTCTCTGGGCGTGTTCTTTCCCCCCTGGAACCAGGCTGGAACCACCCCAGAGACTGCCATATGTTGCACTACCCTGCCAGGTTAGTCCTTATGTGTTTCCGCCACCAAGCCTTCTACTGAAGGACGTGGCTCCGCAGCGTACCGTCTCCAAGACGGGCACGCTTTCCCAGCGTTATCCAATAGTCACACTGGGTGGGTCTTGCAGAAACAGCAGTGACTGACCTCCCTGCTTGGAGCCCTGACTTCCGTACCATCTAAGACGGTCCAGTGCGCTCAAGCAGGACGCTGGAAGGGCCAGCGCCCTGGCGTTTTGGTAGAGATCCCAATTCGTCGGTCAGTTCCGACGTACGTCGAACGTGACCGACTGAAAGGGAACGTCTCGGTTACGTATGTAACCCTCGTTCCCTGAAGGAGGGAACGGAGACGTACGTCCCGTCGCCAGGTGCTGTGCTTCCGCTAGGAGGCCAAGTCACGAGTTCGGCTCCTCAGCAGAAAAAAGCAATGATCATGCATTCCACTTCCTTATTTATACCCGCGCTGCGGGGCGGTGCGTGGAATGCGTGAATCGCATGCCAATCTTCATTGGCTCGTTTTAAAACACTCGAAGTAGATTGGTCTCTGAAATCAGATCCCAATTCGTCGGTCAGTTCCGACGTACGTCTCCGTTCCCTCCTTCAGGGAACGAGGGTTACATACGTAACCGAGACGTTATATTGCACACTGTAAACACAATCAAAGCTTCAAAAAAACACGAAGAACGGGACCTTTAAGACCGTTTAAAACCGACGTTTTGTTAAACATACTTTTGCCGTTACAACTTATGAAATCACTTATATTTACTTTTACAATGATACCAGCATCTCTTAATGAGAACGTTTAATATTAATGGACATTTTGAACTTTGTGCTTTTGTAAAATAAAGAAAACAAACAAATCAGTCTATCAACCTCTTTCTAAAAGCGAACTGTAAAAAAATGAACTGTAACTGAGCGAATACTTGCCACACACACATGAGAGATATGTCTTTAGAAAGCTTACGCTCTGGGACCATTTTTGGGGGATTTACGCCTGGATTTGTCCGACCCAAATGTAAAAGCTTCCCATACACACATACAGTGGGTGTCATTCATGAAACACGAGCAGAACGAATTTGTGTGTAAATCATTCGTAAAGCCACTCTGAAGTAAATTTTCGGATTCACGAAAATGTTCGTATTTTCAAAATATTAGTTGGTATGAAAGAAATTTACACCTGCTCCCCACCACGAGTAAATGATGCGTAAAATATTTGAACGTTCTGTTTTCCAATTTAGGCAAACTGACGACATTGCATTTTGATGCACTATGTACCATAATAATATTTCAAGAGTTGATTTGCCCTGACTTTTTTTTATTTTTTTTATGTTCAACGTTGGGTAATAGCCAAGCCGTCCAATCACAGTGGAGGAGGGGCGGGACAAAAACTACACCGACCAATCATCCTACTTGTACACCGACTGAACAACAATAATGGATAAATTAATACTGCTTTTTACTGCATTTTTAATATTCAGTAATATTCTTCAAAATGAGATACTAGTAACACATTACACACGGATATTCTGTATCATATTCATAGCAATCAAAATATCTCAGATGGAAAAACGCTGCCCTTGCAAAGCGCTTTCAGCGCCACTAGCTGGCCGTTTTCAGAAGAGCACCAGGGTTTTTTTACCTGGCTAAAAGGCTTTGATGGGCACACGATAATTTAATATTTATTGCTAGGCATATGGCCAATTAGTCTCTTTAGCATTTATGCTGGAGCCAAACCTGAGAAAGAACTCCAGAAGATTCCACAGCGTTCCTGCACACGTCATTTGCAGTTGTAACTCATGGGTGGGGATTATGCAAATGATGAATGAGCGTGTGCGCGCATCCTATTTATGAATGTTTGGAATTCATTAATATACACATGTTTTACTACCGAATCTATAGTATACAACGCGTTTGTGAATCTGGAGGAGAGTTTTCGTAAATGTCAATTTTACGAGCAAATTACTCAAAATTTGCTCATATATTTACGAAAGTTTCATGAATGAGGCCCAATGTCTCTAAACACACAATACTGGTGTCATTTCACAGGAAACCCTCTGAAGTTTCATAAACCACTGCTAAAAGTGATAAACATGTGAGTATATGTTGTCTGAGCTGAGACTCGTTTTGATTGTTTGGTTATAAATGGATTGTTGAAAGTGTGTAACTCCGGCCCGGTGAGCTCTAGCACCCTGCAGACAGTTTGGGCCGTTTCCACTAGAGTCCAGAAAACACTGGATTTGTGTCTGGATCATGCATGCAAGATTTATTCTGATCGGATCTGATTGGATTCTTTGTTTTCTACAGATATAAATTTGAAGCCCAACCAAAGAGCATCTTCTGGGATCATAAACCGAGGTTCTTCCAGCAAGTAGCGCTCCAGATGTTGTTCTTGATTATATAATGTCCTGTCATAACTGGCGCTGTATGCTTGATTCTGTAATAACATCAAATACATCTGAGTATTTTGCAGACATTTATTGTTGTTGAGATATTACATGCCTGTCATCCTTTTGTGTAACTTTTCTTTCCAAACTCCCCCATTTGAGAGATTTGAACAAGATGATGTAATACTGGACAAAAGAAAGAGCATAATTTCCCATAATGTCCATTAAAAGTGTTGGTTTAGGAGACGAAGATGACCACATGTGTTTTACTCGGCTTCATTTCCTCTGATTAACTGCTGGGTGTGTTCAGTTAATGACAGATAATAGTTCTTCCCATCATCTTCCTCCACATTTACTAAGCTCAATTGTCTCAATGTTATGTTGTTGCTTTGGGGACTATTATCATGATAATAGTCACCAAAGCATCACCAAAGTGCACTTTCTAGACATTTCTTTTTTTAATTATGCCAAATGATTTAACTGAAATGGTATAAGTACAAAACATTGAGTATAGTAGAGAATAAGATCTGTGAGAGCGATGGAGGTCAGCTTGTTCTCTGGTGTTGTAGGTGCATGCGGGCCTGATAGTTCTGTATACTTATCTATATTTCTTAATACAATTGTGCCAACAGATTATGAATTATTACGAGCAGATCACCGAAGGATTAAAAGTGGTCAAAAGTTTTTTCAATGAGCCAGAAAGTCACTTTGGAGCAGACACAACAAATGAACAACTGACGTCAGCGTTTCAGGACAGCAGATATATCAGCAAACATCGCTCTCAAAGAGATTCTTTTAGGAATATGATAAGACCATGCACAATCACAGTGACGGCGATTGGGTTAAGCATTGGGGGAAATGTAGCAGTGCGTTGAGTCTCTTCAAAGGGAGATTACAAACGGCCAACACTGATTGATTACACATGACGATTCTGTTCCTGTGGTGGACCACGGGACCAGGAACGATAATCAAGCCACGCTTAATATAGCGCTACGATGTCAGAATACTCATTTATTTGGTTTTAAATCTAAAATTGTAATCCTGAAAGTATTCCCAATTTTTACGAAGTGTAACTGTATCCTGATTACTCAACTCCCCAACCCTGCCTAGATATGACGAGCCAAATTGCGCTACACTATTTCACTGTTGCTTGTTGCACTCAAATCTTAAAAAACTCGTGTAACTACATGAACTTAAATTTACTGAGCTGTTTCTACTAAAAATGAGTATTGCCAGCTTTACTTAATAAGTGTTTGTTTCTGTCAACTTAACATCGGTGAGTGAAACGAACAAACGGGGCAGTGGATCTGTCATTCCCAGCATGCTTAGCAAGGGACTGCATTAGGAGAGTGAATGTAGGGATTAAAGTGTTATTTTATGTTTCTCAGTAAAGGGAAATATGTTGTTAGTTTATGTTAGTGTGTACTGTTCAGTTGTGTTGTACATTTAGAGGAGTTTCTGTGATTTTGTGGTCACCATTATGCAGAAGAGTGCCTGTGTTTAGGGCTCTACACACACATTTATTGGATGGAATTCCTGCCCTCAATTAAATTGAGTTCGTCCAATCAGTTAGTTTTGCATTTAGTTTCTAAAAATATGCTTGTTGTTATTTAATAGTTTTCCACTTACACTTGTAGAGCAAATAGTTAATTTAATAAGGTAAATCAAATCAATAAATGTATTTAAAGTTCATAAATGTAACATAACATTATTAAGTAAAATGTGCATATAACTAATGTGTAATTGTGACAAATCTGAAATGTTGTCAGCTGTACTTGAATTTCTTTTGTTTATTCAACTAAATGGTTAATTGTAGAAACTACTCAACCCACTTGTGTGGAACCTCTTGACACTTCTTTTCTACGCAAGTCCAACAAATGATTGTGTATATGAGTGTATAAATGTCGCAAAATCTCTCTCCTCTCTCAAAAACCCACGAGGTGAAGATGCGTTAACTTCACTTTTAAACTTTGTGAGTTAGGTTGAGACAGAAGTGCGTTTGTGTGGTTTATTCCTGACCCTGTCATTAAATGCAGGTATGCCACCTGTCGCCACACACTTGTGAAACGGGCCAAAGCTTCATTTACTTTCATTAGTGTTTTGGATCATTTTGCAGCAGTGTTTCGAAACATTTACACTTCGGGATCTCAACACAGCGCCAGTTTCGTGTCAGCCATCTCTTCCTGGTGCTTTGTTGGATTATCTTGATCTCTGTATGTTTGGACCCTTGCCTGCTACTCTTTGGAAAAAGACTGCATTTGATCTTCAGTCACGTCTCAGACCAGTGCTCAAACACTGCTTCAGCACAAATAGCATTCACACAATTACCCCTCCCCCAAGCTGGAAAGAAACATAGCGGCTGGACACAACATTATTCGTCATATTCAATGAATAATCCAACCAGATCCCTCACCCAACAACAAAACTAGGTGCCTTGGCGACTGAACAACCCCTCAAAAGGCAAACAGGTCGCAGGGTAAAGTTGTTCAAATGAATTTAATCTGGATCAGAAGGATCTGGATTTGGAAATCACTCTGATCCAGCTGTTCTTTTCTTATGTAAAAAACAAGAAGAAGAAGAAGAAGAAGAATAGTCGAAGTGAGGTCACTTTAAGTGTTTTTATTTGTAGAAACAGAAACAGCACAACAAACATCCCTCTCCAGATTTAATTTCCTTTAACCCGTCAGGCGTCCCTAGAGGGAGATGGAGAATATATGACACGGGAGGATGTTTTTGCGTTCTCTCAGAAAAGGTGTGCATTGCATTCACCCGCAAAACTTTGAGTTCACTTGCAAAGGACTGAAAAGTTTTGAAATCAAATGCAAGATCCTCGGATGAATGCGAAATACCACCATGTCCCTTTAGGGGTTCCATAGCCCCTCATCTGACCCATAACAAATAAATACAAGCAAATATGCAATAAGGGTGTAACGTGTTCTAGTTTAGCTTTCACACGGTTTCCTCTGATCCCGTTTTCCTTAGTTCCCTAGCTAGTGTCCTTGGTTGTTAATTAGTTCTATCACACCTGTTCTGTATCACACTAATTACTCCCCATGGTTCTTTGTCAGTTATTGTATATATTAATGTGGTTATATTGGAATTATTATTATTATTATGTCAATACAACTGAAGAATTTGAGAGAACATCCCATATGCTGACTTCATAAATTGATGTTTGAGTTTGGACTCACCATGATGGAGATCAGTGTTCCCTTTGGTTGGGCACTTGGAACGTATTGTAATTCTCTCCCTGTTGATGCAACAAGAAATCACAGTTATTTGGTTTTCAAGGGAAGTAATAATTAGGTTGCTTAAAAAGGTGACCTAACTTCTGACTAAATCATTAACTACTCTATCCTTCATGTCGAATAATGATCTTTTGACACTTCATTGCATTAATTTGGTTGATATTTTTGTGACAATATCTTGCAATTGACAGTGCTTGAGTCTCACACAGACTTGTGCAAAACACAACAATAGTAGCTGTAGAAAGTCCAGAGTGAATCTAAAGTAATGACAGGGCTCTCAAGTTTTCAACTGAGTTCAGAATGACATTTTGGCGATGGCGGCAGGGGTTTGGGTGTGGACGGGATTCTGATCTGAAAAATGACAATTTGTACAAATAAGAGAGAGAGAGCGAGAGAGAGAGAGAGAGAGAGAGAGAGAGAGAGAGAGAGAGAGAGAGAGAGAGAGAGAGAGAGAGAGAGAGAGATTTTTTTTATAAAAACATCTTTATTACATCACTTTTTCAATTCATCAAAAGATTTAACACCACAAAATATCAAAACACAACTCTTCCTCCAGCACTGAACAGACAGCATCATCATAACACCACTGTTGTACAAAAGTATCAACATCATTCATTGCTCTATAATACCTAAAATCTATTGTAATTCTAGACTTTACAAATGCTTTAAAAATAGGCAAAAGCTCCTGACCATGTGTATTCTCAATTGTATTCCTCCTTGTTACAAGTATGGCAAGTTTCGCTTGACCTATCAAAAAATTTATTAACTGCCATTTTATCTTTTGATTCTGACTATAACCAGCTCCCAAAATGAAAGCGCTTTGAGTATATACCTCTCCACATTTTAAAAAAACCTTACTTAATATGTCAAACAATGGCATTAATCTTCTAGATTCCAAATAGCAATGAAAAACAGTCTCTCGGCATCCACAAAAAATACACTTATCATCAACATTATGATTAACAACAGATATAAAAGCATTTACTGCCACAACACCATGTAAAATTCTCCACTGTAGATCACCAACACGTTTGGTCAATGGTGGTTTATACAGCACCCTCCACACTGGTTTAACTCCCTCATCTAGTGCAAGTTTATCTCTCCACACTGTATCAGTTCTCTTGTCCAACATTGTTCTGTTAAATACTTTCACAAAACATTTGTACATCAATTTTCCCCCTAACACAGCCAAATCTAAATCCTTTAAACCTTTCAAATCCAATAAAGGTCCTGATGTATCTTTTAAATCTGGAGTAAGACCAAGTTTTGGAAAGGGATCCTTCTCATCCGAAATTATGGACCCATCTTTAAATCCTTTTAACAACTTTAACTCCTCCTCTGTTAATTTTTTTCTCCAAAGTTCAACTATTTTTGCAGTATGACGAATTGATCTCTGTCCCAGCAAAGTGGCAACTGCATTAATATCTTCCAATTCAGGTCCAGACACATCAACTATACACTTCAACTGGACATTCCTGGAGGTGCAGAGTATCTGAGTTAGACCCATCGCGCTCTCGCTTACATCGAGCCTTGCCCCTTTAACCAAGGGTTCTTCAAGCAACCAGAACCAGGAGTCTGTTTTCTCCAGTCTATGAATGATAAAATGTCTCCAAAGTTTAAAAAGTCCTCTATAAAAAGGTGGTAATCCATTCAGGCAAATGTTCTTAAGGTCCATTAGAAAGAGTGCAGAGTCCATACCAAGACCTCCTACTCTCTGTAAGATTGTTTTGGCCATCATTAGCCATACCAAATCTGCAGACCCCTTCAAAAACTTTTGAACAAATTGTAGTCGAAAAGTCGCTAGCCTACCTTGCAAGTGCACCATGCCCTGCCCTCCCTCCTCTTTGGGCAAATAAAGCACATTTTTAGGAAGCCAGTGAAGTTTGTCCCAGAAAAAATTTACTAAAATTGCCTGTAATTTTGGCAAAAGGCCAACAGGTGGGTCGACACAAGACAGTTTATGCCACAATGTTGATGCTACTAAATTATTGATTACAAGCACTCTTCCTCGAAAAGACATTTGTGGATGGATCCATTTCCATTTTTTCAGTCTGCCCTCTATCCTTTCCACAATTCCCTCCCAATTTTTCTGTTGTGCAGCTTCATCACCCAGGTATACTCCCAAATATTTAACCCCCCCCCCTTTTCCATAACATCTCACCCGGTAACTTTGGTAAACCCTCCTCCCATTTTCCAATTGCCAGAGCTTCGCTCTTCTCCCAATTTACTCTTGCTGATGAAATTATACAAAAGTCCTTTACCACAGATTCCAAATTGTCAATATCTTTTTGGCTATTAACTATTATCATAACATCATCAGCATATGCTGACACCTGATGCTGTAACTCTGTGCGATGCAATGATAAACCCACAATTTTGTTCCTTAATTTTATTAACAATGGTTCAATAGCTAGGGAGTATAACATTCCTGAAAGCGCACACCCTTGTCTTATACCCCTACTGATATTAAACGGGGCACTTAAACCACCATTGACCTTCAGTAAGCTTTCAATGTTCTGGTACAACACTCGAATCATTTTAATAAATTTCAAACCAAAACCAAAAGATTGTAAAGTCTTCCACAGATATTGATGTTCAATTCTGTCAAAAGCTTTCTCCTGATCCATAGAGATGAGTCCTAAATCCACCCCCATGAAACCCGAAACATCCAAAACATCTCTTATTAGATGAACATTATCAAAAATGGATCTACCTGGCACACAATAAGTCTGGTCCACATGAATGACCTGGCCAATTACTTCTCTCAGTCTGTTAGCCAAGGCCTTCGACAAAATCTTCATATCAGAGCACAGCAAACTTACAGGACGCCAGTTCTTAATCTGCTGTAAATTGCCCTTCTTAGGAAGCAGTGTTATAGCTGCTCTTCGACAGCTCAAAGGCAGTGAGCCTTCTGTCAGACTCTCATTAACAACACTCAATAGGTCCTCACCAAGCACATACCAAAACGCTTTATAGAACTCCACAGGGAGTCCATCAATACCTGGAGACTTCCCCCCCTCCATGTCTTTAAGGGCATTCCAAAGTTCCGGGTTAGACAAGGGTCTTTCCAGGTGTGTCTTTGAATCCTCAGCAACACTGGGCAGTCCTTCATGGAAACTGGCAGACAACTGATCGTTCTCTTTGTATTCACTCTTGAACAGTTCACTGTAAAACCTTACAGCTCTCCGTCTTATATCGTTTGTTTCAGTTAACTCCTGGCCACTCTCTGACCGTAAAGAGTGAATATATCTGCATTGGCCATTTTTTTCTCCAAGCTAAAGAAAAATTTAGATGGGGCATCCATTTGAGCCAAGTTCTGATACCTTGACCTTATCAGAGCCCCTTGTGCCTTTATACCAAGCATATTCTCTAAAAGAGACCTTTTGGATTTTAATGTCTCAACTTGTCTTGTTTCTTGCTTAACATCTGCCAATGCTTGCAAGTTAACAATTTCAGCTTCCAATTTTCTCATGTCTCTAGTGATGTCTCGAGACACATTGAAAGCATACTGTTGACAAAGCATTTTTATTTCAATTTTTCCACAGTCCCACCATTGTCTCAAATCATTAAAACATTCTTTTCTTAATTTAAACTGACTCCAAAAGAAACAAAAAACTTCTTTAAAATTCAAGTCATTTAACAAAGATGTATTAAAATGCCAATATGCACTCTTAACCTTAACATTTGCAATAAAAACCTGACATAAAACTAGAAAATGATCCGTAAAACCAACTGGCACAATTTCACATTTTTTCACAACATTTACATGGTGTTTAAAACAATAAAACCTATCAAGTCTTGCCATAGAGAGAACATTATCTCTTGTATGTAACCACGTATACTGTTTAACATTGCCATTAAATTCCCTCCATAAATCACATAAATTATGTGCTTCAATCATTTCCCGAAGCACTCGACTTGAAGCCGCATGAGGCTCTACATGGTTTCTGTCCAACATTTCATTTTCTGTGCAATTGAAGTCTCCACCCAAAAACACATACTCATCAGTTTTACAATTCTGCAAAGTTGTACTTATACTATTCAGAAAAAGAGTCCTTTCTATACCATTCGTAGGGGCGTACACATTTATAAACACCATCTTATAATTTTCAAAAGTTGCCCGTATTATCATAAGCCTTCCAGCTATTACTTCTTCCACCTGATATGATACCGGCAAAAACTTTTTTTGCAAATAAAACAGCCCCTCCTCCTCTATTAGAACTCATGTGTGTTAACACCACCTCTCCCTCCCATTCCCTTTTCCAATCAATTACATTCATGCAGTCACTATGAGTTTCTTGTACATACATTACATCTATATTCTTTTGTTTTATTAGCTCATAGAGCATCATTCTTTTCTGAATATCTCTTGCCCCGTTTAAATTGAGTGAACCCACCCTTATTGCACTCATGAATAATAGTGTAAAAAACTGACACAACACATTACTCACAAT
>CM042246.1:58406974-58451002 GCA_023566225.1 Romanogobio albipinnatus | reverse complement strand
ATCCACACTGCTATTGCACTGACATGAGGGAGAGATTCACAGAGCTAGAGGGAGAAATGGTCCAGCTCAAGGAGATGATCTTCTCCCTGCAAACAGTTCAGACAACAGAGCAGACCAGCAACAGCCCCACAGCCCCGCACAGAGAAAGGGACAGCCTCAGGAGAGAGCTGAAGGAGCTCCGGCAGGAGAGAGAGGGCTTCAGGGCTCAGCTGGAGACACTAGAAACACAGCTATTACAACAGACTGAGTTACACAAGGCACAACTAATGGCAATGAGGGAAGAAATAAGTGAACTGAGGCAGAACAGAGGAGCACAGCACAGCACAGAGGAACCGGTGGAGCAGGACGCACCTGATCAACCTGATCACAGCTCTCAAACAACAGAGATTCAGCACAGTCAGAGTCCTCCTCTCCCATCTTCCCTCACCCCACAACCAGCCTCACACTCAGACAACCCCTCCACACCAACAGAAGGAACACTACGACCGGAAGTCGCTCTTTTAATTGATTCAAACGGGAAATTTATTGATGAAAAGAAGCTTTTTCCTAAACACAGAGTGGCCAAACTCTGGTGTCCGAACACTCAGAGCGCACTCAAATGGCTGAGTGTTGACAAACTGGGATCCCCAAGCCATGTCATAATCCACACCGGCACAAATGATCTGAGAGCCCAACAGGAGAGGGTTGCTACATCACTACAAACAGTGATTGAAAAGGCCTCAATCACCTTCCCAAGAGCTAAAATTATCATCTCCACACTGCTGCCCCGAAAAGACTTCCACCCTGACACTATCCAGCGGGTGAATGCCCACCTCTCCCGCACCTGTGCACTGAAACCCAATGTGCACCTGGCACACCACCCTACCCTGGACCCCACATGCCTCTACGACCATGTCCATCTGTACAAGACAGCTGTTCCTGTCTTCGCCAGGACCCTAAAAGATGTGGCCCTGAGTCGGAACCACAACAGAGTCCAACAACCTTCACCCAGACCTGTAAGAAAGCCCAATATACCCCCAGAGAGAACATCCAGAAGACAACAGCACTTACACATGCTGAGACCATCTCAGCCAGCACCTGAGCATCTCCTCCCAGCCTTCACACCCTCATATCCAGCACATCAAGCCAGGCCAAAGCCCCTCCTGCCAACCCCCTGCCCTCCTCATACCCCGCAGGCCCCGGGCAGACACAGCTACTCTCAGATAGTGAGCAGAACATCCACAACAGCACCAGGGCAAGCCACATCAACAGAGCTAAGAGACATCCGCCAGATGCTCAACCTCATCTGCTCACACCTGCTGTCATAGGTCAAAACTTATCACCAACACTAAGACCCCATGGAGAACAACGCATTTATCATAGCATGTTGGAACATTCAAGGCCTGAGATCATCTACCTTTGGCCTCAAGAGCAGAAACCCAGATTTCAACTCAGAAATCAAAAATTCAGACATCATCATCCTGCAGGAGACATGGAGCAGAGGAGATGGACCCACCGGCTGCCCCAAAGGCTACAGAGAACTCATCATCCCATCCATTAAACTGCCTGGAGTGACACAAGGAAGAGACTCAGGTGGCATGCTTATTTGGTACAGATCAAATCTTGCCCATGCCATCAAAGTAGCTAAAACAGGACAATTCTACACCTGGTTAGAAATTAATAAGACAGTCACCGCAACAGAGAAAAACATCTTTCTGTGTGCCACTTATATCCCTCCAGCAGAGTCTCCCTATTTTAATGAAAACAGTTTCTCCATTCTTGAAGAAGACATTAATTACTTCCAGTCACAGGGAAGCGTGCTGCTCTGTGGAGACCTGAACGCCAGAACAGGTGAAGAACTGGACACACTCAACTCTCAGGGGGACAAACACCTGCCTGGAGGAGACGTCCTCCACACACCTATACACACACAGAGACACAATTATGACAAAACAACAAACAAAAGCGGAACACATCTTCTTCATCTGTGTCGCACACTAGGTCTGTTCCTAGTCAACGGCAGGCTTCGAGGAGACTCCTACGGTAGATACACCTACAGCTCATCTCTCGGTAGCAGTACAGTCGACTATTTCCTGACAGACCTTAACCCAAACTCCCTCAGGGCATTCACAGTCAGCCCACTAAGCCCACTATCAGACCACAGTAAAATAACCCTCTACTTAAACAGAGCAATGCCCAACCAAGAAGCATCTAAACAAACCCAGCTCCACTCATTTAGAAACACGTATAGATGGAAACAAAACAGTAAAGATACATATCTAAGTACAATTAGTCAACCGAAAGTTCAAGTCCTATTAGATCAATTCCTCGCCACTCCTTTCCCACACAATAGTGAAGGTACAAACCTAGCAGTAGACAAGCTGAACAGAATATTTGAGGTATCAGCAACATTATCCAACTTAAAACCCACCAGAAGAAAACCAAAAAGACCACATGCCACTGAGAAATGGTTTGACAATGACTGTAAAAAACTTAGGAAAGAATTAAGGATCCTATCCAATCAGAAACACAGAGATGCTGACAATGAGAACATCCGTTACCGCTATCACGAAAAACTTAAACAATATAGAAATACTTTAAGAAAGAAAAAAGAACAAAACACAAAAATCCAACTCAGGGAAATTGAAGAATCCTTAGAATCCAACCACTTCTGGAAACATTGGAACACACTAAACAAATCTCCCCACCAAGAACTAGCCATTCAGAATGGAGATGTCTGGATAAACCACTTCTCCAACCTTTTTAGTAATATCAACACAAATCAGGAACAAAATGCCCTGTATGACAAACTAAAGGTTTTAGAATCAACCATCAAAGACTACCAGAACCATTAGACTCTCCAATAACACTAGCCGAACTACTAGACAAAATACAAACCCTCAAATCACAAAAAGCCTGTGGTGTTGATGGCATCCTAAATGAAATGATTAAATACACAGACCACAAATTCAAATTAGCCATTCTCAAGCTCTTCAACATCATCCTGAGTTTAGGTATATTCCCCAACATTGGAACAAAGGTCTTATTACACCAATCCATAAAAACGGAGACAGATTTGACCCTAGTAACTACCGTGGTATATGTGTAAACAGCAACCTAGGCAAACTCTTCTGCAACATCCTAAACGGCAGACTAGCCCATTTTCTCAGAGACAGAAATGTTCTGAGCAAATGTCAAATTGGCTTCCAACCAAAATTTCGCACAGCAGACCATATATACACTCTCCATACCTTAATCGACAAGCAAATCAACCAAAACCAAAAGTAAAATTTTTCTCATGTTTTGTTGACTTCAACAAAGCTTTTGACTCCATTTGGCACGAAGGCCTTTTTCTTCAATTGATCCAGTGTGGCATCGGAGGAAAAACATATGACATCATCAAATCAATGTACACCAACAAACAAATTTGCAGTTAAAATTGATAACAAGCACACAGAATTCCTCCCTCAGAGTCGTGGAGTGAGACAGGGCTGCAGTTTAAGTCCCGCGCTGTTCAATATCTACATAAATGAGCTAGCGCGGGCCCTGGATCAGTCTGCGGCCCCTGGCCTTACTCTACTGGACCACTGAGGTCAAATGCCTTCTGTTTGGCTGATGATCTGGTGCTGCTGTCTCCCACTAAAGAGGGCCTGCAGCAGCATCTAGACCTCCTAAACAACTTTTGTCAGTCATGGGCTCTGTCAGTTAACCCCAAAAAGACTAAAATAATGATTTTCCAAAAAAGACCCAGATGCCAAGACCAACATCATAGTTTTAAATTAGGGCCACATGCCCCTCGAACACACGCAGATTACACTTACCTTGGCAATAAATATTAGCAACACAGGAAATTTTAAAAAAGCTGTTAACAACTTGAGAGAAAAGGCACGGAGAGCTTTTTATGCAATTAAGAGAAATATACAAATTGACATCCCAATCAGAATCTGGCTAAAAATAATGAAAACCGTAATAGAGCCCATCGCGCTGTACGGGAGTGAAGTCTGGGGTCCACTCACAGACCAAGAGTTCTCCACATGGGACAAACACCCAACAGAGACTCTGCAGACCGAGCTGTGCAAAATCTTGCTGCGAGTTCAGCGCAAAACCCCAAATAATGCCTGTAGAGCAGAATTAGACTATACCCCCTTGTGATAACCATTCAAAAAAGAGCCATTAAATTCCATGCCCACTTAAAAAATTGCGATGAACAGACCCTCCATCACAAAGCCCTGACCCACCAAGAGCTGAAGCCAGAGAACAACGCCCTCGGCCGATTGGTCTCAGAGCTGACGTCACAAACTGACAATAAAAACACAGCCAGACCAAACAAATAATTCAAACCACAAAAGAAAATACCTCAAACATTGGACAGACGCAACAGACAAACAGAGTAAACTGGAATGCTATTTGGCCCTAAACAGAAAAATATGAATTGGCAGGATACCTGAGTAAAGTAAGTGACCCTAAACTGAGGAAAGTCCTGAGCATGTACAGACTCAGTGAACACAGTCTGAGCACAGAGACAGGCAGACACAGACAGACCTGGCTGCCCAAGGAAGAGCGTCTGTGTCCTCACTGCACAGAGAAGCAGCTGGAAACAGAGCTACACTTCTTGACATTCTGCCCCAATTATAAAAACATTAGGGACACTTTCTATCCCCTTTTCACAACCCACCAGAAAGACTTCCTTCAAAAATCAAATATGGACAAACTCCCCACTCCTGCTAGGAGAAAGCCCAGCGAACGCACACCTGGCTGCCCGGTACGTGATGTCCTGCCACGACAAAAGAGCCTCCAGCAGCAGGACAGAGATACAGACTGTGGAAATATTAGAAGATTAGACTTTATTATTTCATTTCTATTTTATTTATTTATTTATTTTTATCGTATAGTGTTATGAATGCTTTGGCAATGTAAAGATTTCTTTCACCATGCCAATAAAGCTATTTGAATCTCTTTGAATCTTTGAGAGAGAGAGAGAGAGAGAGGAGAGAGAGAGAGAGAGAGAGAGAGGAGACAGAGAGAGAGAGAGAGAGAGAGAGAGAGGAGGAGAGAGAGAGAGAGAGAGAGAGAGCGAGAGAGAGACAGAGAGAGAGAGAGAGAGAGAGAGAGAGAGAGAGAGAGAGAGAGAGACAGAGAGAGAGAGAGAGAGAGAGAGAGAGAGAGAGAGACAGAGAGAGAGAGAGAGAGAGAGAGAGAGAGAGAGAGAGAGACAGAGAGAGAGAGACAGAGAGAGAGAAATGTTAAAACATTTGGCCTAGGCTATTTTATCCAGACAATGCATATAGGCTATTAATTATTGCATGTGTCTATTTCAAAGATGTCAGAGAGGAGGCAAATTAATATTCTATAATTTTGAATATGCAGTTTTTTCTTTCCTTCTGAATCAGAACTAAATCAATTGTCAGAGTTAGCTGCTGAAATTCACATACTCTGGTCAAACTGTTGGTTAACCCTCCAGCTGCCTGGACACATGTGTTCCCCAGCACACATGAGATGGCTTACTGTCAGGGCTCGACATTAACCCTGTTCACCTGTAAATCTGTCACTCACTTGGCCCAGTAAAACATTTGCTTGTCCAGAAAAATAAATAAATAAAAAAAATAATATATATATATATTAGGGGTGGCACGGTTCACAAAACCCACGGTTCGGTTCGTATCACGGTTTTAGGGTCAGGGTTTTCGGTTCTGTACGGTTCTTGTTGTTGTTTTCATCGTTAACTCTCCAGAAATGTACTTCAGCATATGGTGTATATGGCTTAATCATCCACAATTAGGATACAGTATTAAAAATAGTTATATCAAGTGGTTTCCTAACTGGCTGTCTACCGAGTCCGACACATTGGCGTAACATTTTTCATGTTAATCATATCAATTTTGATCAGAACAATGCACTGTGGCTTTAATCCAGCGGACCTGATGAACACATTTCACCATGAAGTGTCCCGTGTGTTTCACAATCACTATATGACATCAGCGCTGGGAAAAAATAACATCAAATACACGAACACACAACACTGCCAGAAGCTTCTGCCCAAACTTCAGAGGCATGTTTAAATTATTAGAACTAGAAGCATATCTTAACTTTTAAATGTTACATTTATCATGTGAACTACTGATATACAGCATATGCATGTGTGTGTGAGACAGAGGAACACGGTCTTGCAGCAGAGATATGCTGCCCATCATAAATCACAGCACGAGACAGACAGGGGTCGGAGGAGAACACCGGAAAGTCAGCTGCGCGACTCGCGAGACGAACACTGCCAGTGTGTGTATGCGCAGCGGGCACGCGCGGCTCCCGCTCTCCGCACTGCATCCGCCCTGCTATATGATGCTAGCGCATCCTCCAACTCCGGGCAGCCTTCCTTATCTCTCCCACTTTCATTTCTACATGTGACGTGACCTGCAGCACTCCACTTTTACTTTACTGTATGTCCACACACACACATATACACACACACACACACCTCTTATTTCGTGTGAAAAGGACACCCACTGTCTGAGGTAACATACGGGCATGAGGCTACATTGCACATGCGCGAACCGTGCGACGCACACACTCCGAACCGAGACATTTTTTTCCATGTACCGTGCCACCCCTAATATATATATATATATTTGTGTGTGTTTTAAATATAACTTCTTCTGAAGCAATATGAATGTAGCTTATTATAGGCCTAGACTAGGCTACTTGTTCTGAGCAGGTGTTGTCCGTGAACAGGCTGTAAAACTGTTGGCTAAGTTACAGACACTCATGAAAAACTGATAATCTGGGAAGCGTTCTCGAACAGCGGTCCAGCTGTCATTGTTTGTGTCAGTTTGTTGTAACATTAAAACAGGAGATCATGACTTACTCTGTGCTCAAAGTGAAGCTCGGAGCTCCAGTGGTTTTAAACGAGGATGATGGTGAACAATTCCAGGATCTGCTTTATTTCATTGGTTGTTGCGTTAAATCTTACCCAGATACATTAGTGCTATTTTCTGATTGCTATTGACTCTTTTTTTTTCATGATTGGCTGATAAGTTGCTGGGGAGATCGCTTGATTCCTGCCCGGTTCCATAGAGAGAGCGGCGCGGCAGATACATACATATTAAATATATGATAAATAGTTTTTCTGCGTGAGAAACACAATGGCCCTCATTTATCAAAAGTGCGTACACCAAATTTCCAGCGTACACCTGGCGTACACCCAAAACCACGGTGACTTTGAGATTTATAAATATGGACGTTGGCGTACGGCACGCTCAAATCCTACGCCAGCTCAGGAGGTGGTGTACGCACGTTTTGAGTTAGTGCAAACATGCGCAGAAAAACAATTCCTAACACCACAACACGCACTGACAAAGATATGCTATATTATGACCCACTGTAACAACAACAACAACAACTAAAGCCCTATTCGCACGGGATAAGTATTATCTGGGGACCTCGTGTGATTTAGAAATTACCCCCCCACCCCCGGGCGCATTCGCACGGGATAAGCTGTGATTTTACTGACTAATTTACTGACTTATCTCTCGGATATGATGTAAAGACTTGAAAATGTTTTTTCGTTATAGATATAGCTGTATGAAATTATAAACAGTCGTATCGATATCATTTTGATTGTTTTATAGTAATAAAAATTATTTTGTTCAGTTAGAGAACAGACACAATTAAAAACTGAACTGAGCAATAATAACAGTATACGACGGAAGATTCAGTTTCAAAGCTAATGTAAAAGTGCCCATTTAAGCGAGTTGTCATTGTACTGTTCTGTTTTTGTGTTTTTCATTAAGAATAATATTAAACACACCATTCAAGCAATTACTCCCAAATTGGTGCTCATTCTAAAGTGAAAGTATAATCCGCGCGGCCGCACGGGAAGTCATAACGGTGCGCATTATAAGCAGCCTAGCGCCATTCTTCGTGAAAGATAAAGATAGAAATGCGCACAGGACACAAAAACCTTGCAAAAATGATATACGATCCGCCTAATCCCGGCCAAAACACAGAGATGTCGATTCGCACGGGGACTAATGTTATCACAGGACCTCAGTGTTTGGTGAAATATGGTAGGTCATTTGCGGGGGAATTTTTACTTCACATATCACAGACATTCTCTGCAATTATTACAGATCACCTGAGGTCCCCACATAGGCTACTAATCCCGTGCGAATAGGGATATTATAGTTATTATAAACTTCAGTGTTTATTTTTGTGCAACATGGACTTCAAGGTTTAATTTGTGTGACTTTACCAAAGCATTTGATTTGTAGGCATATGTATCCCTCCAGTTGCGAGCCTGTGCGCTTTACCTGACGTTTCAGGGACTGGGACTGAAAATAATTCAGACTGAAAAAATAATAAAAATGACATTCTTCTTCTTTTAAATAATAATAAAATAAATAATAATAATAATAATAATGACATTCTTCTTCTAAATAACAATAAGCGTCATTAATAATACAAATCTTAATAATAATAAGAAGAATACACTGAAAACCCTAATAAGTTGACTGAACTAAATTAATTGAGTAAACTCGTTGCCTCAATTTAATTGAGTAATGGAGCCTCCCTAAACTTGCATATTTTTGTTTATTTAACTTGGCGGTTTTGTAGACTATACTTAAATTGTTCAGTTCACCAAACTTGGCATTTATTTAATGTCTTAAACAATTATGTTCACTTAACTTGGTATTCATTTCAAGTGTACTTATATATTTAAGTTAACTCAACATGAAAATATAACTGGAACTGAATTATGTTATTTTTGACTGCAAGCTTTGTGCACATTAAATTGAAATAAAACAGTGAACATCATATTTAATCTTTGATTTTTTTATTGACAATGTCACAATATTAATGAAAATACAGTAAACACTATACTGTAATGGAAAAGGGTCACAGCCACACTGTAAAGGTGGTAATAAAATTAACTAGTGCAGTACATCAATTGTACAACTTACATTGCAAATATATACTTCACTCAAGTATCACAATTATGTTAATGTAAACATAACTATTACATTTGACTGTTTAAGCTTTGTGCAAACATAGCAAACTAAAATTAAACATACTCAGAGTCTTTAACCAGAATTTCAGTTTTACAGTACTAACTATACTGTAGTGGAAATATTACTGGTTCACAACCACACTGTAAAGGTGGCAAAAAAAACAAAACAAAAAGTCCATTAACTAGTGCACTTACATCATTTGTACAACTCTGTGCACTTCTTAATTACTCTTTTTGCATGTGACAATTGTTAAATGTACTGAACATGTAGGCTAGACATAATAAGAACTACATTCTTACTGAATTTCACCATTTAAGCTTTGTGCAATCACGGCAAACTAAAATAAAACATACTGAACATGTTCAGTGTCTTTGGTCCAAATGTCACAATATTACAGAACAAACTATACTGTAAAATATTACCACAACCACATTACAGAGGTGTAACAATGGCAACAATATCTCAAATTAACAACTGCACATCAATTGAAGAACTCTGTGCATTTAACAATTTAAACTTTTTATTCTCCATAAATGGACAATGGAGTAAATCGAGGGGGGAAAACCCAATACAAAGGATGGTGTTTAAGTATCACAGTGATGTTTCTTAACCAAATAGCTGGTTTGCCAGAGACTGCACTCTAGGCTTGAGAGCATTTTGTCCCATTGACATTAGTACACGCTGGATGAAATCAAACGTGTTGGCAAGTTATTTTGGGTAATTCAGGTCTAGTGCGTAAATTAGACCGAACAGAAGACAGATTGCCTGTGGGAGGTCCTGCATTTTGTCCATCACCACTTGGCCTTCAAGAATAATTCCAATCGAAGAGTTAAATGCAAGGAGTTTGGGGGCTGAAGATCAGTGTCCTCACATAAGATCCCCACTGGCACATCAAGGATAGTGTTACGATGATCAGACACCTAGTGAAAAAAACAGGTATAAATATAGTATTGTGATTAGGAACCAAAGGTTTGTCAGAGCATGCTTATCAGACTGCACACTAAGTTTATTAAAAAAACAAATCCCTAACCCTAATCCATCATTATACTGACATGTATACATTTGAATTTATGTAAATGCAGATGCTTCCTGCAAATAATTTGGTATACACTTTTTAAAGTATGCATTATAAATTACATTTATTATTTTGAAAACTTGGGACAGAAACGTTGGCTACATTTGTATATTAAAATAATGCTTCACCCAAAAATGAAAATGTACTCACACTCAGGCCTTTCAATATATAGATGAGTTAGTTAAAGGCCTTCTGAAGTTACTCAATGGGTTTTGGTAAGAAAAATATTCATATTTA
This sequence comes from Romanogobio albipinnatus, assembly GCA_023566225.1. Taxonomy (NCBI): domain Eukaryota; kingdom Metazoa; phylum Chordata; class Actinopteri; order Cypriniformes; family Gobionidae; genus Romanogobio; species Romanogobio albipinnatus. Next base: position 58,440,709 of record CM042246.1, on the reverse strand, counting down.
AAACTTTTTTAAGTAAAATATCCAGCTTTTGGAGCAAGTGAAAAAGCGCAAGTGATGTGACTTATAATGTAGGATGTACCTTAACATTTCTGAACTGTGAGAGGCATTACACTTCATAAGTTGAATATGGAAGGTAGTCCGCCGGAAGCTAGATAGTTCACTTTATAAAGTTTTAAATACGGATATTTTTACAAACACATTGATTCACTTCACATTGCCTTAATTAATCCCATGGAGCCATGTGGAGCAGTTTTATGATGGATAGATGGACTTTTTTGAGCTTCAAAATCTATTCCCCATTCACCCCCATATTTAAGCCTCGGAAGAGCCAGGATACATTTTATTATAACTTTGATTGGATGGCTTGAGGGTCAGTAAACCATGGGGTAATAATTTTTGGGTGAACTATCACTTTTAAGAATAGATGTACTTACTAAAGATGACTTGAAGAAAGAAGAGTCATCATCTCCGAGCATGATGGGCAGTCCTCGAAGAACAAGGGTTCGGGCCTCAGTTGGCTGGTCTGACTTTAGAGAAAAACACAAAATTCTATTAATGCCTGAAAAACTCACTATCAATCTATTTTAAGTTATTAAAATATTCTTGTTATTAGAATATATTATTTAAATTAAAGGGATAGTTCACCTAAAAATGAAAATTTGATGTTTATCTGCTTAACCCCTAGTGCATCCAAGATGTAGGTGATATTTTTTCTTCAGTCGAACACAAATAAGGATTTTTAACTGCAACCGCTGCTGTCTGTCATTCAAATAATAGGAGTAGATGGGGACTTCGGCTCTAAGAGTAAATAAACCTTGCTTAGACAAATCCAAATTAAACCCTGCGGCTCGTGACGACACATTAATGTCCTAAGACACGAAACGATTGGTTTGTGTGAGAAACCGAACAGTATTTATATAATTTTTTACCTCTAATACACCACTATGTCCAACTCCGTTCAGGATCGGTTAGTGATGTCTGATCGCGCTCTGACAGCGGAAGTGATGTCTCGCATTTTTTACGCGAGTATTTGCGCGAGACATCACTTAAATGAAAATATTCATTTTAACGAAGTCAGTGAAAAAATATTGTCAATTAATGGCGACACTGACAAAGTTTGCCCGGGAAAAAATAACCCACATGGTCTAACGTTAAGCAATAGCTGCCATGTAACTTACTTTCTCTCACAGGAAAACGATTAGGCGACTTCATCAAATATGTATACCTCACTGGTAAAATAAGAAATAAGTTGACGTTTCAATAATCATACCATCACAAAATCATCGTTATATCGTTAATTAATGTCGTAAATATCGTTAATTAATGGCGAGGTTGTCAAAGTTTGTGCGGGGAAAAAATAACGTTAACTGATCTAAAAAGTGGTTGCCATGTCGTTTCCCACAGAAAAACTAATTTAAACTATAATAAAGTGAATTAACTAAGATGTTTCAGTATTACAAATCAAACAAAGAATCATTTGATATCGCAGTTATCATACCATCACAAATCCATATCGTTAACCTACTTGATGGCTACACTGGCAATATTTTACCGGGAATTATTGTAATTATGGCTGCGTTGTCTTTTATTATAGAAACGTGCTACAATGATTTAAATAGAGATATTTAATTCTTAAAAATCACACAAAATAATTTTATATCTACATAATTTTACTCACCGAACATAGCACACAAAGAAAAACTTCAGTCTTGAAATTTGTTGTGATCAGCAGCCAGCCAAAAGGTCAGGACCAATGTTGCAATCCACCAATCAGTGCATTAGTTCTCTTGTTGCTGGGCAGATCTCCTTGCACAGCCAATCACATTAGAGCAAGAACAGGTTAAGCAAATGTTTTAAACTGATTGTGTGTGGTCGCACACGCATACAAACAAGGTGTATTTTCTTCAACCGTTTGCATTATCAAAATCATTGAAATTGTCCCGATTGTACACATGCGCTTGTCGGAAATATACAGCTGTATAAAAGTAATTCCACGCTGTCCATCTGCAAATGACAGCCGCTTTCGGAAAGTGGGAAAGATTTGAACATAGAAACGGAGCGCGGCACGTTTCTGATCGCATGAAATAAAAAGAAACGAACAAACCCATATCGATAACAGAATGAGGCGATTAGGAGGATTTTTGATGAAACGTGGGAGGAGGCTGTGAGGAACTCTTTCACGCATTTTATCATGTGCCGTTTATGTGTGTTCATGTGTATACCAACGTTACAGAAATGTTTGTGCATACAAAAGGCTTTTTGAGTAAAAACTGTGCAACCCATTGTCACAAAACACTTGTATATGTATTAAAGTTAATCCACTTTGAAAAGTTTTTTTCCCCAAATAAAAATAAGTATATTTATTCCCATTATGGTCAATAATTAATTGAAGCCATTTGTTTTCTGATAAAAAAAGAGAGAAAAGACCTTGCACAAAAGTTGCACATGGTATTATAATTTTACAGTCAAGAAGACTACATTTGTGAAAATTACCTATTTTTTCAAAGGATTAATCATGATTTTAAGCTCACATCACTTGAAATCTTAAGTTTATGCATTTTGAAAGTAAATAAGTTAAATCAACTCATATTTTTAAGTGACAGGGCCAAAATGCAAAATTTTAAGTATTGTTTAGTCAACAGTACTTGATTGTTTAAGTAAAGACAACATTAGGGTTTACAGTGTATTACAAATTGTCATGCAATTATATTAATGTGAATGAATGGTACTCCACATCACATCATCATCACTATTGTACACCCCAATACATGTGATGTGATACGAAATTAAATGCATATTATTTCAAAACACATGCTGTAAAATAATTAATTGTGATAGGTAATTTCTCATCCAAACAGCTATTTAAACTGGATTTCCACCGTACACCTTTTTGTGGGCGCCTTTAATCCCACTCTTTAAACTCCCAAATAAAACAATTTAGTTTTTTTTCCACTTCCCTGGTGATGGTCTCGATCTCCACGTCAGAGAAGTTTCGCTTCATTGCCGTCTTCCGAGTGTCCATGGCGTAAAATGAGGGCGTGGGGGAGGCAGAGACTTGAATATATAGGGGCGTGTTATTCTAATGACGATCGTTTTCAGCCACGGCATTTATCAAGGGCAAGTTTTGCGTACGCCTGGATTTCAGAGGTGCGCACAGCTTCATAAATCAGGCGGTGAGAGGAGTGTAAGCATAATCTTACGCCAGCATATACGCCCGTTTCTACGCAAGATTGATAAATGAGGGCCAGTGTGTGGCGGGAGCGCGTGACAAAAGGTCGAAATGAGTGACACTTGAGAGCCCTGAAATGATCAGGTACTCTCTACAGTTCCAGTCGCAGTCACTAGAGCTCTTGAGTGAGTGAACTATACTAACTAGGCATTTGTCAGTGCAACATACTATTGCTTTTTTTTTGAGGCAATCGGTTTGCATGCTTTAATCGAGTACGTCTATATAATGATGTTTTACTGTCTGCTCTCATTAGATTTGCTCTTATCATCCGATCGGGGTTGTATCTCCATTAGTGTTACTCAATCTTAGTGCTGCATTCGAGCAACACTGAAGTCACGTGTCTGAGGTTAAAGTGTGTAAATGTGTGTGTGTGTTGTAAATGTGGGATGGTTTGTCTAGATCAGACTCTATTCCTCTGGGGTCGGTCAGAGCCTCTGAAGCCCTTCCTCTGAAACTGCAGGGATCTGGACCTTCAGCCGTTGGTTCCCATTGAAGTCCATCATGAGCAGAACAATCCTGGAGTGATCCTCAAACACTGAAGAGAGAAACACATGAGCATCTGATGAGACGGGGAGAGGAATCATCAGGAGATGTTGATTCTGAAGGGAACTCTTGCTTTAAGAAGAGCACATTTGTATTAAATCAAGATGTGACAAATGAACAAGTTTCATGTAACCCTTTTCTAAAATGTCATGCATTTCAAGAATTGATATTATGTAGCGGTTACAAAATATAGTTTTCCCCTTTCTCTTCACTTTTATTCCTAGACAAAAGAGATTTCCTCAGTGCCATTGTTGTGCAGTAATAACAGCCGAACCCTGAAGCATCACGCCTGCTGTGGTCACGCTTTCCCTGCCCAAATCAATTATTCAAAAGCTTTTCTAATAGTGTTGATTTACGCCGGTGGGAATTTATAAAGTCCAATTGTTTTTCTATGATTTACTTGCTTCTCCCAGTGACTCCATTTCCAATGCGGGATGCAAACTGTGTTAATATGGAAAGGCTACCTGCATGCTTTGAGCTTTGGCTACAGACGGCACTTCCTGTGTGTGTGTGTGTGTGTGTGTGTGTGTGTGTGTGTTTGTCTGCTTCTTCTTACTGTGTGAGATGAAACCCTCGCTCTTGTGCTAGCCTTTGAAAAACTAACTTCCTGCCTTTTTATTAGCAAAGCAAAAAAATGAAACGAAAGCTAAAAATGTCGGCCTGATCAGTCTCAGATATTGAGCTATTAAACACTAAAAGTGTTTTTGTCTGACATATTCGCCTTTAACTTGCACGTTTTGTTTAGTTCAACTTTCTGTGGAATATACTCATTTGTGCAACTTTGATAACAAATTCTTATTTCCCTGATAAATATTTACACCCTTCTTTGGTGATTGGTCGAGCAGACGGCTGGAGCTTGAGCTCTTATATGTGTCAGTGTGAGGTTTGGAGGTGTGCACTGGGTTCTGCTGCTAAGACTCCTCATGACCAGTATGAGTGCGGGAAACTGAATGTAAACGCTATCAGTGGAGCTCATCGAGCCTCGTTTCCTGCGCTGAACGCCTCGCGCCAGCAGCTCGCGTGTAAAGCGTGGCCACAGAGAAGTTCTGATTGAGATGAAATGTCAGAGCATTAGTGTTCAGAAGAATCTCTTCCGTCTGTGACAGATCATGAGATATCCTGGCCTAGATCTCGTGGTATTGCTGTGTTTTTCTCTAGAAGTGACTCCAGACCCACTTCAACATGTCTGATTGTCATCAGAGAGCAAACCACTAAACACCCGTGCTTTATTTGAGAAAAACAGCACATTCGGCCTCATTATGTTTGAGATGAATAAACAGACCTGTGGGTATAGACCAATGAAGTGTGTTTGAACATCACACAGCCACGAAACACACACACATCTGCTTAATCCCTGCACAAATGGGTCAGAAAAGTGAAGTTTATCTTTGCAGTTTATTACTTTTTTTCATTTTGAAGAGTCATTCAGGCCTTTTTATTGAGAATGAAACGTCCAAATAATTTTTATAGCTGATCTCATCAAAAAAAAAAAAACAGTTTAACTTCCAGTAAGCACACGCATGGATCACATGTGCTGGACGTCAGCTAGAAACAGGAGATGTGCCAAACAGCGTTCCTCAGGGTTCCTCAGGGTTCCTCAGGGTTCCTCAGAGTCAGGGCAGATCTCTTGTTTTGTGCCTGGGCTGCTGTTCCAGTGGCACTCGTGAGACAACTGGAGATGGCATGAGGGTGAGCCGTCTGGCGTAAACGCTCTGTTTGAAGGGGCGTGTCTGCTGTGATGCTTCAGTGTAAACGCCCACTGCTGTGATTGGCCGCTGTGATGCTTCAGTGTAAACACCCACTGCTGTGATTGGCCGCTGTGATGCTTCAGTGTAAACGCCCACTGCTGTGATTGGCCGCTGTGATGCTTCAGTGTAAACACCCACTGCTGTGATTGGCCACTGTGAGACTCAGTGAGACTCCTGATCGCGGCGGAGCCCACGCAATCCCAAATCATAAATATCAAACATGTTTGATTGGGCCTCCTCTGACGCAATAGCCAATGAGAGGGAGCGAGCGCCACCACTTCTACAGCTGAACCCTGCCAGCCACAAACATGCCACGGAAGTGGAGTATTGAGAAAGAACATCGCCTGTATTCTGTAATCGGCTTCGTTTAACAGAAGTCATGGCAGGAGAACCAGCTGACGACATCGCTCGTGCTCCGTCAAGAGGTCATGATTGACCTCGCGAGTCTCCGTGAGATCCAGTCTCGCTGTGGAAACCGGCCGGACGAATGTCCAGTGTGTGCGTTTGAAGCTGCCCTTATGTCTGTGGCCTCCCACAGTTAAAAGCATTCATACTCTATTTATGCATTTGGAAGACGCTTTTGAGATGGTGGTCCAGTGGGTTAAACCACTGAACTGATTTGCAGAAGGTTGCTGGTTCGATCCCAGCGGTCTCCACCAGTGTGTCCTTGAGCAAGGCCCTTTACTCCATGTTGCTCCAGGGGGATTGTCCCTGTAATAAGGCACTGTAAGTCGCTTTGGATAAAAGCGTCTGCCAAATGCAGAAATATATATATACTCTATCTTCAACGCTCATCTTGCCAGGGCAGGTCTGGGACACCGCTACACTTATAACTGTTTATCTCTTTTTGCCCTAAATCATTCATAATAATTCACTCGGTCTGTGGCTCCCAGTCCACTTAGGGACCCATTAAGTGTCCAATAATGCCACAGCTCTGGCCAGCTTTGACCAATGGGAATAAACCAAACAGAATGTAGGAAACAATAACTGAAGGGATAACGGGTGTGAAGCTGGCCATAGGGTCTGTGCAGAACTGATCTGGATCTCGTGGTCTTTAAGAGAGAGAGAGAGAGAGAGAGAGAGAGAGAGAGAGAGAGAGAGAGAGAGAGAGACTTTGGTAGCAGTTCCATATGAACTCAGTCATATCATTAGAAGATACTCAAGTCTCTCTGTTCTTGTCAAAACTGATCACAGGCATGTTTTATTATATGAGCCATAGCAACCGTACAAATGTCAACAGCACATCCTGTAAACCGCACATGTACAGTAGCAAATATTGTAGTTATATTTGTGTTTTAACAGGTTTTGCTGGCTTCCTGTTGTGGAGAGTTGACACAGACATGTTTCAGAGTGCCAAACGGGAATCAAACGCCTCCAGTCATGTGACGATGGACACCGCCCATGTTGATATAGCAGCATCATGCTAACACTAACACGCATAACACCATAATGATAGATTTACCGGCTTTTATGGATATGAACACCAGTCCTGATTCACCACCGACATGTGATCTGTCATGTCAGGCTGGTTTAGCTCTGACTCTCCTCTTGTGTTGTCGTTGTGAGCGTGTGGTTTCGAGTTTGCGCAGGTTGTCTTGTGTGAGGAGCGTGGTGTTCCGGCACTTCGGCCTCGGTTCTGTGTGGGGATTCGGGCACTCATGCTCCGGGTTTTGTCTTCTGTTGGGATGAGCATGCGCTCTGTCTCTTGTGTGTTGTGTGGCTCGTGTTCCCGTGTTATGTCTTGTGTGAACACATGGTGTGTGCGTGTTCTTTGTGTCGTGTTTTGTGTGAGCACATGGCTCGTGACTGTTTTCACTGGCCATGTGCTTGTGCTTTTGTTTTGTTGAGTGTGAGCACATGGCTTGTCCTGTCTGTTTCTTTGTGCCATGTGCTTGTATGTCTATTGTGTTTTGTATTGACCATCTTACAGTTCTGTATCCTATGAAATACAGCGAGAGTTAACAGTTCATGCTAACTGGCACAGACGGTGAAATATAGCAATGCCAGTGAGTTTGGTGGTTATTTAATCATTAGTTATTATTTGAAAGAAAGAAATGAAATGGAAGAAAGCAGTACCTTGGTAGACAAACAAATGAAGTAATCTGAATTAAGAACTTTTAAGAACTTATTTTTCGTTTGAGGAGGTGGTCATTATCAGAGTAAGAGGAATCCCAACGGGCAAAGCCCCCTTCAGTCTGATGATTGAGTTTACTGGATATAGCAAATTATGAGAAAACAACTAGTTTGGGTTAAAAATAAAATAATTACAGCCAACGAACAAAAAACAAAATAAAGGGCATTGTAGAAAGATATATTACAGATTTTGCTTGTGTAACCTGAAATATTGTAAAAAATATATATATATATAGTCAAATGCAATGTGCTTCAGTTCTTGATATGAGTCCTAAAACATGTGTGTATTAAGTGTGTGACTCCTATCAGATGTCTCTCCTCCAAGGAAGCAAACATAATGCAGAACAGGTCGTACAGGTTTAAAGAGTTAAAGCCTATAAAACTCTGCGTTCAGGAAGTCTTCAGACACCTTCATTAGCATGACACTGGAGTTCCAGTTCATTTCTCTGAGATATTCTACACTCAGAGTCTACCTGGGACAAATGAAACGGATTAGACATTGTTTGAGAAAGGCACACACCACTGAAAATACACATCACAGCAAAAACTACGGCATGAGGTCAAAGGAACGGCCTGCAGAGACACTGGGAAACGTGTAAATGTACAGTAAAATACTGCCAGCCCCTTATTTACTGTCAACAACATTCATACACAATCAAACACAACCAAATACATAATCTTGCTGTAATATTTTGAGTTCTACAGTGTTGTGTTTTTTCTGTACAGCAGTTCGTTGTATTTATACAGAGGGATGCTGTTTTCACTACTGTATTTAAAACTGTACGTATATTGAATTTGTTATTTACAAAGGAAAACATACTTTGAGTTTTTGAACATGTATTTGTTTAAGAACATGTGTTTGTTATGAACACACGAGCTGAAAGGTCAATATTTAACATGAAGTAAATGATCAATGAATGTCTCAAAAAGAGACTGAGAAATAACACACACAAACACTTTCTTTGAGAAACTAAAAGCTGAATGTTTATTGAACTGAACTCCTACTGATATGTCACTAGCGTAATCATTTGGAACGCATTGTCTCAAAGCAGCTTCACGGTGTTAAACAGGAAAATAATGCAACAGAATTTGATTCAGTCATAAAGCCGCTCTGGGGAAAAGTAATCATAATAAGGAGAAAAGCTGCTCCGGATCAGTCATTTAGTTTATATGGTTACTTTAGTTTAATAATTAGATTTATTTGGATGTTTAGTTGAACATGTAGTGTCCCCAACTGAGCACGCCAAGCCAGAGGCAACAGTGGCAAGGAAACCCAAACCCCATCAGGAGCAGAATGGAGGAAAGTAAACCTTGGGAGAAACCAGGCTCAGTCGGGGGGGCAGTTCTCCTCTGGCCAATTAACAAACAGCGTATGATTATGTGCTTCAATGAAAGCAGCGCAATAATATAGAACAGGGATTAAACTGCCTGGATCTAAACGGTTTTAATGCACACCTATAGTTATTCTATAATTAAACTCACTCTCACTTTTCAAGCCTCACAGCCGCATTGTTGTGAAACCCTGCAGTATGAATGTGACGTCACACGGTTAGAGAAAGACAGTCTAAATAGGTTTGCATGTGTGTTTTTGGTCATTTACAGAGTCGCAGATATGAGCTGTGTGTCATTTGAAGGTTTTAGATGTCTTCCCATCGACTCGAACGCATCACTCTCCACCCCGCTCTTGGGGGTTTCACCAATGTTTAATAACACAGATCGAAGGAAATGACTGCATCTTTATTGTGTAGTGTCATGCCTTGTTTGTGTTTCACGCCTGTGCTTGAGTTCCACTCAAGTAAAATAAGCATTCAGTCCATATTTGGCTTGGGAAAGGTCCTGGGACAAACTGAGACCAAACGGTAAGTGTCTCCAGCAGTGTCTGCAAACAAGGAGAGCAGAACGTAGTTAGGATTTGGGACTCCTCATCAAGATGTATCCGGCTTTTGTGTTTAGATCTTCTACAGTTCCAGAGGCTTTTGTGTTTAGATCTTCTACAGTTCCAGAGGCTTTTGTGTTTAGATCTTCTACAGTTCCAGAGGCTTTTGTGTTTAGATCTTCTACAGTTCCAGAGGCTTTTGTGTTTAGATCTTCCGCAGTTCCAGAGGCTTTTGTGTTTAGATCTTCCAGAGTTCCAGAGGCTTTTGTGTTTAGATCTTCTACAGTTCCAGAGGCTTTTGTGTTTAGATCTTCTACAGTTCCAGAGGCTTTTGTGTTTAGATCTTCTACAGTTCCAGAGGCTTTTGTGTTTAGATCTTCCGCAGTTCCAGAGGCTTTTGTGTTTAGATCTTCCAGAGTTCCAGAGGCTTTTGTGTTTAGATCTTCTACAGTTCCAGAGGCTTTTGTGTTTAGATCTTCCGCAGTTCCAGAGGCTTTTGTGTTTAGATCTTCTACAGTTCCAGAGGCTTTTGTGTTTAGATCTTCTACAGTTCCAGAGGCTTTTGTGTTTAGATCTTCTACAGTTCCAGAGGCTTTTGTGTTTAGATCTTCTACAGTTCCAGAGGCTTTTGTGTTTAGATCTTCTACAGTTCCAGAGGCTTTTGTGTTTAGATCTTCCGCAGTTCCAGAGGCTTTTGTGTTTAGATCTTCCAGAGTTCCAGAGGCTTTTGTGTTTAGATCTTCTACAGTTCCAGAGGCTTTTGTGTTTAGATCTTCTACAGTTCCAGAGGCTTTTGTGTTTAGATCTTCTACAGTTCCAGAGGCTTTTGTGTTTAGATCTTCCGCAGTTCCAGAGGCTTTTGTGTTTAGATCTTCCAGAGTTCCAGAGGCTTTTGTGTTTAGATCTTCTACAGTTCCAGAGGCTTTTGTGTTTAGATCTTCTACAGTTCCAGAGGCTTTTGTGTTTAGATCTTCTACAGTTCCAGAGGCTTTTGTGTTTAGATCTTCCGCAGTTCCAGAGGCTTTTGTGTTTAGATCTTCCGCAGTTCCAGAGGCTTTTGTGTTTAGATCTTCCGCAGTTCCAGAGGCTTTTGTGTTTAGATCTTCCAGAGTTCCAGAGGCTTTTGTGTTTAGATCTTCCAGAGTTCCAGAGGCTTTTGTGTTTAGATCTTCCAGAGTTCCAGAGGCTTTTGTGTTTAGATCTTCTACAGTTCCAGAGGCTTTTGTGTTTAGATCTTCCAGAGTTCCAGAGGCTTTTGTGTTTAGATCTTCTACAGTTCCAGAGGCTTTTGTGTTTAGATCTTCCAGAGTTCCAGAGGCTTTTGTGTTTAGATCTTCCGCAGTTCCAGAGGCTTTTGTGTTTAGATCTTCTACAGTTCCAGAGGCTTTTGTGTTTAGATCTTCTACAGTTCCAGAGGCTTTTGTGTTTAGATCTTCCAGAGTTCCAGAGGCTTTTGTGTTTAGATCTTCCAGAGTTCCAGAGGCTTTTGTGTTTAGATCTTCCGCAGTTCCAGAGGCTTTTGTGTTTAGAACTTCCGGATTTCCAGAGGCTTTTGTGTTTAGATCTTCCAGAGTTCCAGAGGCTTTTGTGTTTAGATCTTCCAGAGTTCCAGAGGCTTTTGTGTTTAGAACTTCTACAGTTCCAGAGGCTTTTGTGTTTAGATCTTCCGCAGTTCCAGAGGCTTTTGTTTTTAGATCTTCCGGATTTCCAGAGGCTTTTGTGTTTAGATCTTCCAGAGTTCCAGAGGCTTTTGTGTTTAGATCTTCTACAGTTCCAGAGGCTTTTGTGTTTAGATCTTCCAGAGTTCCAGAGGCTTTTGTGTTTAGATCTTCTACAGTTCCAGAGGCTTTTGTGTTTAGATCTTCCAGAGTTCCAGAGGCTTTTGTGTTTAGATCTTCCAGAGTTCCAGAGGCTTTTGTGTTTAGATCTTCTACAGTTCCAGAGGCTTTTGTGTTTAGATCTTCCAGAGTTCCAGAGGCTTTTGTGTTTAGATCTTCCAGAGTTCCAGAGGCTTTTGTGTTTAGATCTTCCGCAGTTCCAGAGGCTTTTGTGTTTAGAACTTCTACAGTTCCAGAGGCTTTTGTGTTTAGAACTTCTACAGTTCCAGAGGCTTTTGTGTTTAGATCTTCTACAGTTCCAGAGGCTTTTGTGTTTAGATCTTCCACAGTTCCAGAGGCTTTTGTGTTTAGATCTTCTACAGTTCCAGAGGCTTTTGTGTTTATATTGGTTACCCTTTACATCTCTCTCTGAGTTTTGAAACATTTAACCAATCAAAAGTATTAAAAAGAGGTTGTGACTAAACCTTGTCACTCCATTGGCTGTTCAAACTGTCAGTCAAACCCTGGTTTACAATATATGGGTAAATGATGTTTTATGTGTTTAGGAGCAGAGAAGAGCCACATCTCCCTGTAGCCCGAGACTGGTTTCCCACTGGAGCTAAGCAGGGCTGGGCCAGGTCAGCACCTGGATGGGAGACCTCCTGGGAAAACTAGGAGTCTGCTGGAAGAGGTGTTACTGAATCCAACGCATTCCTGCAGCTCGCCGTGATTTATATAGACTGAGATTACAATCGAGCAGCTGTTAGCTCCATTAGCAGCTATTTCAGAAATGGCGGTCTCAAGTTTGTGTTGGTCTTGTTGGTCAGGGTAACCCCAGCCCCTGATGCAAGCGATTCTTACTTCTAGACCAGCAGTGTTTTGGTGCTACTTAAGAACCACTTCTCCTGGTTCAGAGCTGGTGCTTTGGGTGTGGAAGACAAAGAACCAATTAGAGCCTGGTTCTGGCTCTGAACCAGCACCAGCACTGCCTCGGTGGAGAAGGGGTACCTGTGGTCTGTGCGGGTCCTAACGCCCCAGTGTAGTGATGGGGACACTGTACTGAAGCAAGCACCGTCCTCCGGATGAGACGTTAAACAGGGGTCCTGACTCTCTGTGGTCATTAAACATCCCATGGCACTTCTCGTAAAAGAGTAGGGGTGTAACCCCAGTGTCCTGGCCTAATTCCCTCCATGGGCCCTTACCAATCATGGCCTCCTCATAATCCCGTCCTCTGAACTGCTCTATCCCCCGCTCTCCTCTCCGCCTATCGCTGGTGTGTGCTGTACTGGGGCTGCGGTCCCATCCTCCAAGTGCTGGTGGCTGAGGAGAGACCCCGGACATGAGTGTAAAGCGCTGTGGGTGTACAGTAGCACATATGAAAGCGCTATATAAATGCCTCATTCATTCAAGAGGATCGATACTGTCTTTAATGCTAAATGTCAGAAAAATAACTACAGTAGCATACAGTAACCATTATAACCTGTAATGCACTTACTGTCTGATGGCTGGTAATGACGGACAAAGCATCTCTGACATTAATTCTCCTGTTCAAAACCCTCAAAACTGCATTTGAGCTTGATTTTGGTTAAATGTTAATAATATGGCGACACGTGCAAGTGTGCGACCGTATATTCATTCATTCATTCCTGTAGGTTATTGGTGGGCTACATCGCCTCCGGTAGGAAGGATAAACACCGGGCACTTTACCGGTTAAAGGGGCGGGGCCTGCGGTCAGGTCAATTACTGTTCAGATTGACCGTTGTAAATGGCCTTTGCAGTTAAGTTACTGTCCACATTTATTATTAATGGACATTTCGTCAAAGTAGAGATATTATGAATATGAATCATATTTATTTGTTTTCAGGTATGACAGGTCCTCCTTCAGAAATGCCATGATACTGTGGGCTTAATGTCTACCGTTGTTGATTGTTTTAGGTTGGTTATATGTTTTTATTATGAGCTGTTATATGTATGTTTTTAAATGCTTATGCTATAAGATATCATATTGGTGTTCATACAGAGAATGCACGTTCAAGGCTTTGTAATAAATGTTTATGTTGACTTTCATATGATGACGTACAGTAATATTTGGCATTAAACACGTCATACTCTATCTTTAAGTTTTGCACTGCAAAGAAATGCTCTTCTTATACAACCCCAAATCAGAAAAAGTTGGGACAGTATGGAAAACGCAAATAAAAAACAAAAGAAGTGATTTCTAAATTTACTTTGACTTGTATTTCATTGCAGACAATATGAACACAAAATATTTCATGTTTTGTCTGGTCAACTTCATGTCATTTGTAAATATGCATCCTTTCCTGTCATTCAGACCTGCAACACATTTAAAAAAAGTTGGGACAGGAGCAATTTAGGGCTAGTAATGAGGTAAAATGGTTAAATAATGATGTGATTTGAAACAGGTGATGTCAACAGGTGATTGTAATTATGATTTGGTACAAAAGCAGCATCCAAGAAAGGTCTAATCCTTTAGGAGCAAAGATGGGCCGAGGATTGCCAGTTTGCCAACAAATACGTGAGAAAATTATTGAAATGTTTAAAAACAATGTTCCTCAAAGAAAGATAGGAAGAGATTTGGGTATTTCACATTCAACAGTGCATAACATAATTAAAAGATTCAAGGAATCTGGAGGAATTTCAGTGCGTAAAGGACAAGGGCGCAAGCCTAAGCTGAACAACCGTGATCTCCGATCCCTCAGGCGGCACTGCATCAAGAATCCTCATTCATCTATAAGCGATATCACCACATGGGCTCAGGACTACTTTGGCAAACCTTTGTCAAGTACCACAATACGTAGTGTCACGGGGTGAGGAATCACACGACAAGGCAGGCTGAGTGAAAAAGGCCCCGGAGGGTGGATTTTATTTACAGTGCACGTGAAAAGGTGAAAACAGTCAGTGAGCCGGTGCGTGTTGGCTGGTGATCCTTGTGCTCGGTGGTGCTCAATCCTCGTGAAAGTGGTTGTCCAAACGTGCTCCAGTGAAGTGGGCTGTCGGTCACTCGCTGCTTTCTGGGGGAGAACAACAAAGAGAGGTTAGTCCAGCAGTGCATTCAGCTCGAGACCAGAGTCTGTCCGTCTGCTCAACCGTTGCTGCTTATAAGTCTCTGGGCTGATGAGGTGCAGCTGTGACCGATCAGCCCACGGTGAGGGCGTGCAGGTGTGTTGTTGCCAGGGCGACGCTGATTCCTCTGGGTGGACTCGTCACAGTAGTTACATCCACAAATGCCAGTTAAAACTGTACTGTGCCAAAAGGAAGCCCTATGTTAACAGTGTCCAGAAGCGCCGTCGACTTCTCTGGGCTCGGAGGCATCTGGGATGGACCATCACACAGTGGAAACGTGTACTGTGGTCAGATGAATCAGTATTTCAGGTATTTTTTGGGAGGAATGGACGCCGTGTGCTCCGGACCAAAGAAGAAAAGGATCATCCAGACTGTTTCCAGCAACAAGTCCAAAAGCCAGGGTCTGTCATGGTATGGGGTTGTGTCAGTGCCCTTGGCAAAGGTAACTTGCACTTCTGTGAAGGCACCATTAATGCTGAAAAGTACATAGAGATTTTGGAGCATAATATGCTGCCTTCAAGAAGACATCTTTTCCAGGGACGTCCATGCATATTTCAACAAGACAATGCAAAACCACATTCTGCACACATTACAAAGTCCTGGCTGCGGAGGAAGAGGGTACGGGTACTTGACTGGCCTGCCTGCAGTCCCGACCTGTCTCCAATAGAGAATGTGTGGCAACGAAGACCCCGTACTGTTGCCCACCTTAAGACTTGTTTGCAGGAAGAATGGGACAAAATTACACCTGAAACACTTCATCACTTGGTGTCTTCAGTCCCTAAACGTCTTTTAAGTGTTGTGAAAAGGAATGGCAACATTACAAAGTGGTAAATGCTTTACTGTCCCAACTTTTTAAAAAATGTGTTGCAGTTCTGAATGACAGGAAAGGATGCATATTTACAAATGACATGAAGTTGACCAGACAAAACATGAAATATTGTGTGTTCATATTGTCTGCAATGAAATACAAGTCAAAGTAAATTTAGAAATCACTTCTTTTTTTTATTTGCCTTTTCCATACTGTCTCAACTTTTTCTGATTTGTGGTTGTTTTGTCTTGTTTCCAGTCTAAATATCTAAATTCTTCAATCAAGATGCATTTTTTCTTGTTTTCTAGGGGGAAGAAATCACAATGAAGGGAGTTTTTGCTTAAAACAAGCTAAACTAGATTTGAGTCAGAAACTAGATTATTTTTCTCACCCCATTGGCAGATCATTTAACTTCCCTTACGAAAATAAACCATGGTTTTACTACAAATAAAACCATGGTTATTGTAGTAAAACCATGGTAACCGCAAATTAACCATGGTTTTGACTCTCTAACCACAGTTTAACCATGGTATTTGTGGTAAAACTGTAGTTATATAAATGATATTCAATTAGCCAAAAAACATGGTTACTACATTTTTACTACAATAAAACCATGGTTATTTTTCGTAAGGGTTGTTTTAAGCAAAAACTCACTTCATTTTCAAGAAAACATTGTGTGTTGTTTTACTGATGCGTCTTGATTTAAGAATGTTGAGATATTTAGACTGGAAACAAGACAGAAATACTAAGACAAGCATTATTATTATCAGTGTATTATTATCAATGTATTATTATCAGTGTCTTATTATCAGTGTATTATTATCAGTGTCTTATTATCAGTGTATTTGTAACGCAATGAAGGAAACACTTTACAACGCGGTTACACTTTCATTCATATCGTTTCTAAAACAAAAAGTTGTATGCGTCGCTGAACAGTGCGCTTATTCTGTGTTAGTCCCCGTTAACATGATTCATCTGGCGGGTTTCCAGCCCTGCTCGTGTCTGAGGAGACGCGGTGTGGGACAGCGGGACGGCGGTGTGGGACAGTGGTGTGGGACAGCGGGACAGCGGTGTGGGACAGCGGGACAGTGGTGTGGGACAGCGGGACGGGACCGGGAGCGGAGCGGGACACCGGGCGAACGCGAGCCGAGGGTTAGTCTGGCTCTCCGTCTGTTAACATGTTCAGTTAAACATTACCCGGAAATTACAGTGTCTCGAGGCGGTGAGCTCGGCAGAAGGGAGGCGATCATCTGAAGCTCCAGTCAGTGAGTGTGTGTGTGTGTGTGTGTGTGTGTGTGTGTGTGTGTGTGTGTGTGTGTGTGTGTGTGTGTGTGTGTGAAGGACGGACGCGTTTCACTCGAGCGGGACGGACAGCGCGACCGGACACAGAACGGTAGACACGGACGCTTTCTTTACTCTTCTTCTGTTCGGAGCGGTCAATGACATTATCATTGAGTCTGAATGTGTGAGAGTTTGCATGAAACTGCTGTTATTATAATCACAGAGCTGATGAAGCACTTTTATTCAACTGTGATGTGTGGATGTTTATGAATGATGTGCTTTAATAACGCGGGGTTAGTTAACACTGTGTTCTTGTGTGAACATCTATTAGCATAAGTGCATTTCTTACTAAAAATTAATTTCTCATCTCTGTTTTTTGTGTTTATTTAAATAAATCTGATGTTCTTATATCAGTTATTTAAGAGTTGAGAACTTTAAAAGGAGTCATCTGTTTTTAATTAATAATCAATGCAGAGCTTTGACTGTTTGATAACCATTTATTAAGCACAAATTTGGCAAGATGTACATATGTGTGTCATGCCATAAAGCGGTATGAATTGAAATGAAATCTATAGCAGTTTAGAGCTGATCTGAGAGCAGAGACTCGAGCCGGGGAGCAGACGGGTTCTTTATGAATTCTATTGAGAAACCATGAGATAAAGACTTCTGAGTCAATGTTCAGAAGTTATTAAATATTATGATGTTTTGAACTATATGCTGTATAGCTGTGTTTTGAGCTGTGTTTGTTGTCAAACACAAAAAAAAAAAATATATATATATATATATATATATAATTAAAAATTGCCATTATTATTTTTTATTTTTTTATATTTTCGTTTGTCTTGTATATTTTTGGATTATGTCAGGTGTCACTTTAAGCTGTGGTATGGTCACCTACGGGGCATGTTGTCACATCTCACTTCCATTCTTTCGGGGGAAATCAAGAATAAATTAAACACTGCATTAATGAAACAAAACCCCATGACTGTACTAGACATGTGTGAGATTAATGTGGGAAACAATGATTACTCTGAACCCGAGTGGATTTACACAAACAGAGACGGTCAGAGACGCTCCGCTCTTCTCACTGCAGAGATCAGATTCAGAAATAATGCTTCAAATGTTATAAAACTGCACATGTGTAATGCAATGACAGCTGGCATCCATCCAAACGCACAAGACATTATCAGTGTTGAAGTTCAGTGTTGATCTGTAACCCTACCCTTTATTTGTACTTTATTCTCCACCCATCGTTCAGACCTGTGGGACTTTCGCCTGTGGCACATATATATCATACATAGTCTCTCTCTCTCTCTCTCTCTCTCTCTCTCTCTCTCTCTCTCTCTCTCTCTCTCTCTCTCTCTCTCTCTCTCTCTCTCTCTGTCTCTCTCTCTCTCTCTCTCTCTCTCTCTCTCTCTGTCTCTCTCTCTCTGTCTCTCTGTCTCTCTCTCTCTCTGTCTCTCTCTCTCTCTCTCTCTCTCTCTCTCTGTCTCTCTCTCTCTCTCTCTCTCTCTCTCTCTCTCTCGCTCTCTCTCTCTCTCTCTCTCTCTCTCTCTCTCTCTCTCTCTCTCTCTCTCTTCCGGTTTGTGGGAGAGGTGTCACGGGGAGAGGGAATGTTTATGGACTTTTCTATTTTGGAAAACAATAGAGATAGAAAAAGGTCGAGTTTTATTGGTTATAGCTGAAATTCTGAAAAGTGTTCAATTCCTTTTTGTTAATGTGTACACTCCGAATATAGGATTGCATCGTGAAATAACATTTCAACAGTTAAAACGATGCAATAAAACAAAATGATGCTGGAAATACCTGTGTTGTAATAGGAGGCGATTGGAATTGCACACCATTTATTGGATAGGAATGGGGAAGAGCCTCACTTAAAATCTAGTAAATTACTACTCCATATCACAAAGCATTTTAATTCAGTGGATGTGTGGAGAAGCAGAAATAAGTTGATGAAGCAGAATACCTGGATTAAGATGCTAGATTCTGTTGTGACAGGAGCAAGATTGGATAGGTTGTATTAATACTTGTATATTACCAAATGCTTTTTCAGACCATCATATGGCGACTTTACATTATAATATTGTAAAAACGTCAAGACCTACATTTTATTGGCATTTTAACGTAAAATTATTACAGGACAAGGATTTCTTTGAGAAGTTTTGTAGTTTTTGGGATATCTGGAGAAAGCACAGATTAAAGTTGTTTCTTATAATGCTCCTGCTACAGTGAAGAGAAATGTGAAGATGAATGAAATGGAAAAAAGAATGATCGACGTTGAGGATTGTGGGTCAATGAATATTATAAAAAGAAGTCATTGTTGGAACAAAGAGTGAAAGGTGCACTAGTTCGAGCTAGAATATCTTCATTTCGAGAAATGGGTGCTGCAAATGCTTATTTTTTGGGCTTGAATGGAAAGAAGCACAACATAAATATATGCTTCATCTTAAAACAGACAATGGAACAATTACTTCAGACCCAGTAGAGATGAGAACATTGGGCATTGATTTTAATAAAGAACTATTTGGCAATATGGACTGTGATGCTGCATCTATGGACCAGTTCTTAAAGGACTTTCCTAAATTAAGGCCTGAGGAACAAAAGACATTGGGCATAATGATTTCCTTTGATGAACTTCCACAGGCTGTGCAACAGCTTTCTACAGGAAAGTCACCTGGAGTTGATGGGTTACCAGCGGTAATTGTTTTAGGAGATGATTTGTATGATGTATTTTGTGAATGTTTTAAAAGAGGTTGTCTACCACAAAGCTGTTAGAGAGCTGTGTTATCACTACTGCCAAAAAATGGAGACCTAGGGTTGTTGACCAATTGTCGCCCAGTGTCTTTAATGTGTCTAAGTGTTTAGCCCACACACTAAAGCATATTTTGCATATTGTGGTGGAAAGAGAACAGACTTATAGCATTCCTGGGGGTAAAATAATGGACAACGTGTTTCTTAGGAGGGATGTGATTGATGTGTCTGTTAGAAACAGTCTTGATGTGGGGTTTTATCTATTGACCAAGAGAAAGCTTTTGAGCGGGTAGGTCATGATTACCTGTTTACTGTGTTGAAAACTTTTCTTGGATAAAAATACTGTATGAAGATGCTTCAGTTATGCTTAAGATAGGAGGTGGCTTGAGTTGTCCAATCCCTGTTAAAAGAGGAATCTGGCAGGGGTGTCCTCTAGCAGGACAACTTTATAGTTTAGCCATTCAACCCTTACTGTGTAAACTAAGAAAAGAGTTAAAAGATTTAATGATGCCAGGTGATAATTCAGGGTTAAGGCTTTCTGTATCTGCGTGTTTGGGACAGACTTTAAGGCATTCTGGAGGTCTCTTTATAAGTTGC
This sequence comes from Romanogobio albipinnatus, assembly GCA_023566225.1. Lineage (NCBI taxonomy): Eukaryota > Metazoa > Chordata > Actinopteri > Cypriniformes > Gobionidae > Romanogobio > Romanogobio albipinnatus. The sequence continues at coordinate 58,420,842 of CM042246.1, read as the reverse complement.
CTGTTGAAAAGCGTACTGCAGACCTGCAGTGGAGATTGATGTTCGGGGCTATAGCTACGAACAGACACGTGGCACACCTGAGTCCAGCGGTGGGGACAGAGTGTGTCTTTTGTGGTTTAGAAGAAAAGTGGTCAGTGGGGGAAGTTTCAGAAGCATACTGAATTTTTTTTGTTTTGCAAAAGAAAGAAATGCATGACCGAATTTTGAAGTTTCAGCAAAAAATACACCACTGATTATTTATTATAGGATGTTTTGAAAGCCCGATTTGGGTGGCAGCAAAAATGCACTGGTTTAGTGTGTGTCTCTTTAAATGCAAATGAGCTGAGGCTGCCCCGACCCCTTTTCTGAATAGGGCGGAGTCTTTACAGCTCACTAGTTTGGATAAATGACAACAACGGATGGACTGTGGATAAACACCAACTGTACTAAAAGTAGGCTATACACTTTATTGATCATGCGCTATATATTAAGCATTTTATAATGGTTTTCTATGGGAGAAAAAATGTTGTGATGAACAATGTTGTATTCATAACCTGATTTAATCTGCTTGCCTATAAAAAGTAGCCTATGCGTTATTAACACCTTTTTAACGTTAGCCTACTGTTTTCCTCGTCTTTATAACGAGGACACATAAAGCGTATATGGCTGTTCAGTACCTGGATGGGAGACCAACTGGGAAAACTATGCTTCTGCTGTTAGAGGTGTTAGTGAGGCCAGCAGGGGGCGCTCACCCTGTGGTCTGTGCGCGTCCTAATCAGTCCCTCCAGAAAAACGCCATTATGCGATCGCATGATTTAATGCATAATCAGCCAAAGTCCGCATATTTATGCGGGGGCCGCATTTTTTCAAATACGCCGCACTTTCGCCGCGTAAATTTCCTATTTCCACGAGCAAAATATGCAGGGCTAGCATGATTTCATAAGAGCCGCCATTTCCGCCTATTGCCATGGGAACGTTTTGAAGTGACGTAATTACCCGACGTGAACGTCATCGAAAAGCTGCAAACCCCGTGGAGGAACCATAGAGATCGGTGAAACCATGATGAAGCACGCAAATTCCCATTTGCCAACAAAAATAACAGCAAAAGACCGCGCAAAGCAGTTTCCCGGTGTGTTGACCGATTTTAAAACACAGCATCATGAAGCTTCGGAGCGTTATGAATCAGTGAGTCGATTCAGCGGTTCTGATTCATAACACTTCGAAGCTTCATGATGCTGTTATTTTTAAATCGGTCATCACTATATAATTCGTTATTTAGGTTTTATCACTAAAACTATTCTCATGGCTTCATAAAGTTCTTGTAGAGCCGCTGTAGTGAGATGGACTCTGGATCTTTAGTCTTTAGTGCTTTTATGGGTCTTGAGAGTGTACATTGAGCCAATGGAGGCCTTTCTGAGCATCGGATTTACACTAAAATATCTTCATCTGTATCTGAAGATGAGCGGAGGTCTGACGGGTGTCCAGAGACATGAGGGGACGGCATTCAGGACAGAATTTTCATTTTTGGGTGAACTGGCCCTTTAAGAGATTGCATTTTGTGCATTGGAAGCACTCAAATGTGTGTTTTGTAAAGCTAGCTCTGTAAAACAGGAAGTTATTTCTTCATTTCTTCAGAAGTTGTAGCATATTCCTTTTGGAAAGCTACAGAACTTGTTTGACTCAATGTTGTGTAAATTTGAGTCGTGTGTTTATTAAGGTCTTCAATAAAACAAGATGAGAACTTAAATATTCCAGCACTTTCTGTCATGTAGTGCTTTTTTTCTCTTTTTCATCAAACAGCAGTTTTTGCAAATTCCTGCAATTTCATCGCATAAAACTGCATAAATATCCCGCATTTTCCATCGCATTTTTTAAGAAAACATGCCGCATTATCAAGGATCTTTGCCCGCAACAATTACAAAAAAAAGCTGCATTTTTCTGGAAGGACTGCCTAATGCCCCAGTGCAGTGATGGGGACACTATACTGAAACATCCTTCGGATGAGACGTTCCGAGTTCCTGACTCTCTGTGGTCATTAAAAATCCCAGGATGTCCTTCGATAAAGATTAGGGATGTAACCCCGGCATCCTGGCCAAATTTACCCATTGGCCCCTGTCCATCATGACCTCCCCATATATATATATGATTGGCTTCATCACTCTCTCTCCTCTCCACCATCAGCTGGTGTGTGGTGGGCGTTCTGGAGCAATATGGCTGCCGTCGCATCATCAGGTGGTGCGGCTCATTGGTGGTGCTTGAGGAAATTCCCCCCTTCTATATAAAGCGCTTTGAGTGCCTAGAAAAGAGCTATATAAATGTAAGAAATTATTAATTAAATTATAGGCAGAATAACACTCACAGTGCTGGGGTGTGTGTGTGTGTGTGTGTGTGTGTGTGTGTGTGTGTGTGTGTGTGTGTGTGTGTGTGTGTGTGTGTGTGTGTGTGTGTGTGTGTGTGTGTGTGTGTGTGTGATCGTGCAAGGCCAAACCGGCAAAATGAAAGTCTCAAAATCCACATTAATCAAACAGGATCGACTCACAAACGAGTCAATGAATGCACGCGCATCACCGGACCCACAAATGCACATCTCACTCACTGCACACACACATTCAGACTTATACATTAATACACAATCAAAGTTTTGCATTCACAACTATGGCTCTATTGTACAAATCACTGCGCATTCATGTAATTCTGTATTTTGCACACACAAGTTAAAAGGCATTTGTTTGTGGATGGTAAAACATGTCTGCAACATTGATCAAGTTCACGGATTAGTGTGTGTGCGTTTATTAATCATTTGGAGTCTAAAATCATCCCATATTTGACCAACCTCATTTTCAGAACACGTTATATTTTGTGAATGTATGCAAATGACCTTTGTGAATGAGCTGGTTAGGACGCTACACTGTGGCTAATTAAGGGGCGGTAATATTATAATAGAGCCCTTTCCTACGTCACTGAGCGGCTCGTTTTTCACAGGCTTGCAGAGAAAGGGTTAGCAAAACACAGTTACTGGGATGTATATATAAATGGCTGTAAGAGTCCACAGAAATATTAAACTACAGATGGTATAGACGGATCAACATGAGGAGAATCTGTGCAAACACATCCTGGAATATAAAGAGAGCTCTTTCCAGCGAGACAATCATTCATCTAATGACCAGCCTGGGTCACTTTATAATGGTTTTAGTTCGTAATTGTCCGTGCGTGATGGAAACATAGTTGATCAATAATTGTGTGTTTTTGTTTATTGATTAATGGTTATTCATTTAGTAGTTTAACCTCGTCTCGTTTGGCCAAACTACAGGCAGCACATTAATCAACATCTGCCCTCTATAAAAGCGTCTGTACAGTGATACTAAAGATGTGTTTCAATCACAATTAATATTACGTCCATTTGGACACAGACGCAACATAAACTTATGTGATGCATATCTGTGTAGACTAAACAAATGAGTTTAAATACACAATCATCAGGTTTATATATTTATCATCACTAAATCCAAATGTTTATTTGAGACATGCATTAAATATAGCTTGTTCCACAGTTATTAGCCATATTTAAACTAAATCCACACGCTTATTTGTTTTCCACAATTAACAGATCTATGCTGATTCTAGGAATCTGGAAATATTGTTATTTAAATGAAAGCATTATTTCAGAATTTGCAATGGATGCAAATACTTAACATAAAACTATGCTTTATTAATTTGTTTTAATGTGTGAAATGTGAACGCAGACTCTAAATAGCATTCCCAATGTGCTTTAAGTCATGGTGAGGTCACAGTCAAACTGCCCTGGACTAAAACATTGTTAAAAGTGCAAATGAACCAATAATAAATCAGTTATGTTTGCTTATGTTCAATTAGGTTGATAAGTTTCATATAGTAAAGTACATTATTATGTACAATATAATTGAAATATGCAAATTATGCAGAAGAAAGCAGTATTTCCTGGCATCAGTCCATCCGGCTGTGTGACTGTCACGGTTGGGCTGTGTTTGAGTTGGACTTTGTGTTTAGTTTCGCATCGTTTCCTGTGTTAATTCATGGGTTGCCATGGTTTTTTAATATCCGTCTTTAATTCAACCCCTCGCTGACGGATGTGGAAGCTCGTTTCTGCCACTGGATAAAAAATAAAAAGCTAATAGTGCAAAATAACTCCCATTAAAACATATAACTGGTCATTGTGTGGTCACTGTGGAATTTGTAGAGTTCCTGCTGTGGAAGTTTTGTGTTGGTGTGCTGAATTCAGTTAGTTTGCTTTCTCTTTGTCTTTAAACCTGCCAAGAGATTATAGATCAGCACATCAGCAATTTGGGCTTTTTACAGATCGACTTGTGAACCACAAAACCAGTCATAAGGGTCCATTTCTGGAAATTGAGATGTTAGGGCTAGGGTTAGGATGATACATCATCTGAAAGCGGAATAAATGAGATTTCCATTGATGTGTGGTTTGATAGGACAATATTTGACAGAAATACATCTACTTGAATTTGTTTTTCTAAAAGTTGGGTTGAAAATGGACACATCCAGCAATTGGGTGGTGCTTTCAACAAACTTTTTTTTAAGGTATATTTGCATGTCCTTCCTAAAAGGACACCTGATGATATTTAGAGTCCTGATTCAGAAATACTCTGGGGCTCAAGTTCAGCCCATTCAGCTGGAATCAGGGCCTTACAATGCATTATGACATAAAACTGGACCGAAACCAATGATAATATCTATCCATTCTCCAAAACACCATGTCCTCTGCAGCCATGTCACCATATTGCGCATTATTTTTCCAAAGGCGATGTTTTCATGTGTGCAGGCTGATTTCAGTCATGCCCCATCATGCATTGCTCCAAATGTATTACACAATGTGTTACACATCTCACTCTGAGCGTAAGAGCAGGCCCGTGAAACTGCTTGTGTCAAGGCTTCCGGTCTCATCCACTTCCATTTATTCCAGCTGAACAAGAACTGCAAACTGTTGATTCTTATCATATCTTTCTGTTTATTATCATAGTCCTAAACACACAGCATGCTGTTATTCTTCCTGTTATTTACTTACAGCAGCACATGGAAGTGTCCGCACACTCACAGAGAACATCTGTGCTGAAGTATAAGGGGAATGCAGAGTTATGTCAAGCACAACTATCGAATGGCTCTAGATTATAAGACCGTGTGCTCATGAGCTCAGCCTGCAGCGGGATGTAGTTAGTGCGCACTCTTATCAGATGCCATCTCCTTTGCTCCTGCTTGTTTTCACATGATGTAGGTTTGACTTGTATTGGTCAATATTCACTGTCACATGTTCTGTTCATTTACTTTCAATGGAGATGAGTGTGTGTTGAGCGTCTGAGGCTTCAGTTTGTGCGTTGGCTTGATGAAGAGATGCTCGTCTGCGGCGATGCGTGCTGCTGGAGCGCTGTCATATCTGCCTATAACATGACATATACTCTATAACACTCTCATCTGTTCATTTTTAGCATTGTTGGTAGGAGTGAAATGTACATATGTGGTTTTCAACAAACAGATGCATTTACACCTGTCCGGTTTCATCTGGAAGTGTGTTTCGGACGGCATTTACAGCTGGTCTATTAACGATCGGATAGCGATCCCAAAACAAAACACATCAGCATAGGTTAACGGATATTTCCAACACAACGGGTCAAATTGATTGCAGCAGGACATAAGGGTTAAATAAAGTTAAAGAGATTCTTGATTTTATTGCATTTTACAAGATGTCCCAGGTTTTCTGGATTTGGGGTTGTTCTGACCAGCCCGAGGAAACACTGTTTATTTCATTTGTATGTTTGTTCTGTCGTATTTATATGCAGTGTTGCGCAAGCCAGTGGCGTGCACAGACTTCAGAAGGACCAAAAAGGCCACTAAAAAAAATAATTATTACAAATAACAGAATCAAATGCAACATTTAAATGCATTTATTTATGACACAAATCACCTGTATTTAAAACAGTACACGTCTGCCTGTTGTATTTTTAAATATTTTAACAAAAAAGGGGGGGCGGGTCAATTTTGTTCCCCACTGGCTTTCAATATATGGCTAAAAGCATTCTTAAAAATATTCCATATTTCCCTGGCATTCGATGAAAAGACATTGATACAAATAGAATGCATAACACATCGAACAAAAACATGGAAATGATGATAATATTACTATATATATATATATATACTACTTTTACTTTGCTAAACAAAACAGTGAGAATCAAGCAGGTGATTTTGAGGAATTCATGTTCAGTGTTGATGTTACAGTAAACCTGTATTATAAGCATGAAAGTATTAGCTATCATTTTACAATAAGATTTACAATAACATTTGTTAACATGACCTAATAATAAACTGCCCTTCTATTGCATTTATTAATCTTAGTTGATATTAATTTCAGCATTTACTAATACATTTTTAAATCAAAAGTTGTATATGTTATATTAGTTAATGCACTGTGTCAAGTAACATGATCAAAGAACAGCTGTATTTTTATTAACTAACATTGACAAAGATTAAAATATTAATATACAATAACAAATGTATTGCTCATGGTTAGTTCATGTTGGTTAATACATTACCTTTACAAATGAGACCTTCATGCAAGTGTTACCATATATCAAATATATAAATTCCATACAATTCAGAGTTTGACATGGACTTTTTCATTTCATTTAACTAGATTTATTTCCCCGAGCTAATGACAGGAGGGCGTGCTATGGTCTTGGATAAAAACAAATTGAATGACATTGTCAGACTCAGAATGCTGCTGCTGAACTCAAGACTCCAGTTATGCTTTTATTATAATTAAGCATAACTTGCACGCTGAATGAAGTCCTCAGGAGTCAGGATTAGTCAAACGCAGGTTAAACTCACAGCACATGCAGTGATGGAGCGCAGCATCTGAACAGAACCGTTCTGAGACGCCAGTCATGAGCTGCTCGCCTGAACAGTGGGCGTTGCTTGCCTATTTATTTAAAGCTTTCTATACACACATTTCTCATGTCTGTGAGAAGTAGCCTGAGTTTCGGTTCTTTAATGAGACGCGCTCCAGTTCATGTGCAAAGCAAGTGATCGCGCCGGCGCCTCCATGTCACGATTATAGTCTGCTATAGCCTATTTGCTTCTTAAATCCAGGCAATTGGCTGATTAAACTAAGATAAAATTAAGATACAATTCATATGAAACGAAATTCATTTTAAAGAAAGGCTTTCTACAAAACAAAACTCAATGAAGTGGTGAAAATCATGTCTGACCCACTCCACATTGCACATCTTTGCACTTTTCATAATCAATATAGCCAAGATTAAATATTATAATGTTATTTGGAGAGATGGTGGTCCAGTGGGTTAAACCATGGAGCTGATACGCAGAAGGTTGCTGGTTCGATCCCAGCGGTCTCCACCAGTGTGTCCTTGAGCAAGGCACTTTACTCCATGTTGCTCCAGGGGGATTGTCTCTGTAATAAGGGCACTGTAAGTCACCTTGGATAAAAGCGTCTGCCAAATGCAGAAATGTCAATTTTAACATTTCAACATAAATATGAAAGAAAAATACATTGTGTAATGGCTAAAACAAGTATAGTTGGCTACAGTACAGAGTAATGTCATGTCTGAGCGGGGTTTGACCAGTGAGCGATTGAGTGGAGCGCTGGCATAGAGCGGATTATTGAGCTGAGCGTCACACAGCATCGCTCATTACAGGCTCGTTCTCGTCAGAACCCAAAACGGAGGGTAGTAGTTAGTAGTTAGCCACTGGAAAAGCTACTGTTTTAAAAATAACTAGTAGTTAAGTAGTTAAGGTAGTCGCTACTGCCAAACCCTGTTTATTTGTGTTTTTGCTCATAATTTGTTCTTATTTAATTACTGACTAATAAAATAAAGGTGACTTGACTGACCATTTACTTGTCTTCAACAATATTTGAAATGTATATTAGGCTAGGAGTTGTTGGTGTCATAACATTATTTATTAAGCACACGTGGGTCAAAAGCAACGTAAATAGTTACTAGGTTATTTTTGTGCACTTTTAAAGCACTGCCAGTAGAAAAACTGGACCCACTTTATATTAGGTGGCCTTAACTACTATGTACTAACATTTTAATTAATCATTTGATACAATGCACTTATTGTGTACATACATTTTAATACATTGTACTTACATTAAAAAAATACCTGCAAGTAATTACATCTGTAATAAATTTCTGTAGTTACATTTGTAATTACACTGTTGACACTTCCCTTACACTTAACCCTACCCTTAAACTGACCCATCCCACCACACCTGTCCCTAACTCTACCCTTAAACTGACCCATACCACCACACCTGTCCCTAACTCTACCCTTAAACTGACCCATACCACCACACCTGTCCCTAACCCTACCCTTAAACTGACCCACACCACCACACCTGTCCCTAACCCTACCCTTAAACTGACCCACACCACCACACCTGTCCCTAACCCTACCCTTAAACTGACCCACACCACCACACCTGTCCCTAACCCTACCCTTAAACTGACCCATACCACCACACCTGTCCCTAACTCTACCCTTAAACTGACCCATACCACCACACCTGTCCCTAACTCTACCCTTAAACTTACCCACACCACCACACCTGTCCCTAACCCTACCCTTAAACTTACCCATCCCACCACACCTGTCCCTAACCCTACCCTTAAACTTACCCACACCACCACACCTGTCCCTAACTCTACCCTTAAACTTACCCATCCCACCACACCTGTCCCTAACCCTACCCTTAAACTTACCCACACCACCACACCTGTCCCTAACTCTACCCTTAAACTTACCCATCCCACCACACCTGTCCCTAACCCTACCCTTAAACTTACCCACACCACCACACCTGTCCCTAACCCTACCCTTAAACTTACCCATCCCACCACACCTGTCCCCAACTTTACCTTTAAACTGACCCACACCACCACACCTGTCCCTAACTTTACCCTTAAACTTACCCACACCACCACACCTGTCCCTAACTTTACCCTTAAACTGACCCATACCACCACACCTGTCCCTAACCCTACCCTTAAACTTACCCATCCCACCACACCTGTCCCTAACTTTACCCTTAAACTTACCCACACCACCACACCTGTCCCTAACTTTACCCTTAACTGACCCATACCACCACACCTGTCCCTAACCCTACCCTTAAACTGACCCATCCCACCACACCTGTCCCTAACTTTACCCTTAAACTGACCCATCCCACCACACCTGTCCCTAACTTTACCCTTAAACTGACCCATACCACCACACCTGTCCCTAACTTTACCCTTAAACTGACCCACACCACCACACCTGTCCCTAACTCTACCCTTAAACTGACCCATCCCACCACACCTGTCCCTAACTTTACCCTTAAACTGACCCATACCACCACACCTGTCCCTAACTCTACCCTTAAACTGACCCATCCCACCACACCTGTCCCTAACTTTACCCTTAAACTGACCCATACCACCACACCTGTCCCTAACTCTACCCTTAAACTGACCCATCCCACCACACCTGTCCCTAACTTTACCCTTAAACTGACCCATACCACCACACCTGTCCCTAACTCTACCCTTAAACTGACCCATACCACCACACCTGTCCCTAACTCTACCCTTAAACTGACCCATCCCACCACACCTGTCCCTAACTTTACCCTTAAACTGACCCACACCTCCACACCTGTCCCTAACTTTACCCTTAAACTTACCCACACCACCACACCTGTCCCTAAACCCTATCCTTAAACTGACCCACACCACCACACCTGTCCCTAACTTTACCCTTAAACTGACCCATACCACCACACCTGTCCCTAACTCTACCCTTAAACTGACCCATCCCACCACACCTGTCCCTAACTTTACCCTTAAACTGACCCACACCTCCACACCTGTCCCTAACTTTACCCTTAAACTTACCCACACCACCACACCTGTCCCTAAACCCTATCCTTAAACTGACCCACACCACCACACCTGTCCCTAACTTTACCCTTAAACTTACCCACACCACCACACCTGTCCCTAACCCTACCCTTAAACTTACCCATACCACCACACCTGTCCCTAACCCTACCCTTAAACTTACCCATACCACCACACTGTCCCTAACCCTACCCGTATCCCACCTCAATATCAGCAAAGGTGTTTTGCAATACAAAATGAACACAGTAAGTACATAGTACTTAAGGCCACTTATAATAAAGTGGGGCCGAATAACTCTTTAGTGTTGATTCATCTAAATGTAATATTTATATTTGAACACTTTCTTTCTTTCTGATTTCAGACACCAGTGCAAGAATGGCTGTAACAAACACAACGTTTAACAGCAGCGAGTGTCCATCCATTGATGACTTCCGTAACCAAGTCTATTCTACCGCATACTCCATCATCACCGTCTTTGGGCTGATGGGCAATGGCTTTGCGCTGTACGTGCTGCTCCGCACCTACCGCCAGACCTCGGCCTTCCACATCTACATGCTGAACCTGGCCGTGTCGGACCTGCTGTGTGTCAGCACTCTGCCCCTACGGGTGCTCTACTACATCAACAAAGGCCAGTGGAACCTGGGGGACTTCCTCTGCCGCGTGAGCTCCTACGCACTGTACGTCAACCTCTACTGCAGCGTGTTCTTCATGATGGCTATGAGCTTCACCCGCTTCCTGGCCATCGTGTTCCCTGTGCAGAACCTGAGGCTAGCCACTGAGAGGAGGTCGTGGGTCGTTTGCGTGGCCATTTGGGTCTTCATTTGCACCACCAGCTCACCCTTCCTCTTCTCTGGCCAGCACACGGATCCAAAGACAAACAAAACCAAGTGTTTCGAACCACCAGACACGTCCGGCAGCCTGGAGAAACTAGTCGTGCTGAATTACTTTTCCCTGGTGGTGGGTTTTATAATTCCCTTCCTGGTTATCTTGCTGTGTTACGCAGGCATCTTGCGCACTCTGCTGAGGAACAGTAACGGTGGGAACAAGCAGCGGGTCACGCGTAACAAGGCCATTCGGATGATCGTTGTGGTGATGCTGGCTTTCTTGGTCAGCTTTATGCCCTATCATATACAGCGCACGCTGCACCTCCACTTCAAGACCCGCACCGCTGGCCACTCTTGCGATCAGGTCATCTACATGCAGAAGTCTGTGGTCATCACCCTCTGCCTGGCAGCTGCCAACTCATGCTTTGACCCGATGCTCTACTTCTTCTCTGGAGAGAACTTTCGCCACCGCCTGTCCACCTTCCGCCGGGCTTCTGGAAACTACTCTCAGGCGCACAGAGGCCGCCACGCTCTCCAAAGCTCCCCGCCGGTGGTGGAGAGTGAGCTGCAGGGCTGCAACGGTTTAGAAAAACTTGGGTAGACGGACTGAAAATGAAGAAGCAGAAGCACGTATTCTCCAATATGCTTATTGTCCAGTATAGTATTAATGATATTTAGAGATTCCTATGTACTACATTCCAGTATTAAGACTGAAACTGCTCAGCGCATGACTATGCATGATTAATATGCATTTCAAGAATATATTTGCAGTGAAACATATACATGGGATATAACATTTCATAATACTGATAACTGAACCCCAGTAAGAGGTCATTGAATGTGTTTTGGGATTCATTATTTAACCATTTAAAAGAACACTTAATATATAAACAGAGTGCACTCTGCATTCAGTGTGTATTGATTGTGAAATATGCGGCCGCTTTTTCCACCGCAGGAACTTTCCCCAGGAACGAGGGGCTTTCGACTGCAAAATGAAGTTCTGGGTTAGATGTAGAAAGTCCCTGCTCACGAGGTAGTACTTTTTCAAAGTTCAGGACCACTGAACACACTGATTGGTTCCCGCAGCATTTTATTTCAACCACCATTTTAAAAGCCTTTAGTGGTGCATGCAGTAAGTGGTGTTTGCTATTCGAATCAACAATGAAGGACTTGCATGCGGAGGACGAAATTCAGCGGGAACTAGAAAGGGCGCAGTCCCGCGTCAGCGGTCTGATCTTCACAGCACTTTAGACCGATGGAAACGCACACAGCATCTGGGGAAAAGGTTCCTGGGAAAAAATGTTCCGGGTAGTTTCGGTGGCAACGGGGCTTGTGGCAGCATTTTAGGATATTTAAATATGAATGTACATTTTATTGTAAATAATGTATTTTGAAAATAAATGTAGGACCTTAGAACAAATCAGGCAGAGATGACATCAAAACTGTGCAGAAAAAGAGCAAGAAGCAGAATACAGCACTCCAGAGACCCAGTTGGTGTGGCACCAGTGAACCTGAGCTAACTAGTCATCTAACGTTAACTTTAGGCAGTTAACCCAAGACAAATGGGCCTGAGCTAACTAGTCATCTAACGTTAACTTTAGACAGTTAACCCAAGACAAGTGGGCCTGAGCTAACTGGTCATCTAACGTTAACTTTAGGCAGTTAACCCAAGACAAATGGGCCTGAGCTAACTAGTCATCTAACGTTAACTTTAGACAGTTAACCCAAGACAAGTGGGCCTGAGCTAACTGGTCATCTAACGTTAACTTTAGGCAGTTAACCCAAGACAAGTGGGCCTGAGCTAACTGGTCATCTAACGTTAACTTTAGGCACTTAACCCAAGACAAGTGGGCCTGAGCTAATTGGTCATCTAACGTTAACTTTAGGCAGTTAACCCAAGACAAGTGGGCCTGAGCTAACTGGTCATCTAACGTTAACTTTAGGCACTTAACCCAAGACAAGTGGGCCTGAGCTAACTGGTCATCTAACGTTAACTTTAGGCACTTAACCCAAGACAAGTGGGCCTGAGCTAACTGGTCATCTAACGTTAACTTTAGGCACTTAACCCAAGACAAGTGGGCCTGAGCTAACTGGTCATCTAACGTTAACTTTAGGCACTTAACCCAAGACAAGTGGGCCTGAGCTAACTGGTCATCTAACGTTAACTTTAGGCACTTAACCCAAGACAAGTGGGCCTGAGCTAACTGGTCATCTAACGTTAACTTTAGGCAGTTAACCCAAGACAAGTGGGCCTGAGCTAACTGGTCATCTAACGTTAACTTTAGGCACTTAACCCAAGACAAGTGGGCCTGAGCTAACTGGTCATCTAACGTTAACTTTAGGCACTTAACCCAAGACAAGTGGGCCTGAGCTAACTGGTCATCTAACGTTAACTTTAGGCACTTAACCCAAGACAAGTGGGCCTGAGCTAACTGGTCATCTAACGTTAACTTTAGGCAGTTAACCCAAGACAAGTGAGCCTGAGCTAACTAGTCATCTAACGTTAACTTTAGGCACTTAACCCAAGACAAGTGGGCCTGAGCTAACTAGTAATCTAACGTTAACTTTAGGCAGTTAACCCAAGACAAGTGAGCCTGAAGGTGGCACATGTAAGACAGAGCGGTGTGATCAGGGGAGTTTAAGGGGGGTTTCCCCTTCTTCCAGAAGATGAATGTGTTTTTTCTTTTGAAGTTTAATAAGAAATTGGTAACATTTATATTGTTTCAAGTAACGGAAATTTCTGTTCGTCCCCCTCCACTCCTAAAACCAGATGTTAACCCGTTGACATGTACGATCACACCGGTGTGATTACTGTTCCGTGCGTCTCTGATATTCAAACGTGCGTTTCATAATCACAACTGACATTTTAAAAATGTGATGATACCAGCATTTCTGTAGTACCAGTAGTCATTTAAATAAAGTACTGTAAAAAAAAAAAACATTTATAGATTTTAAATTCTAATTCCATAAGATGCCTTTGGAAGCTGCTATAATACGACACCAACAGCGCCCCTGATCCCCCTCACAACAGCATGGGATGTTGGATATCTGTGTGATTGGTGATTCATTTGCCGAATGTTAACATTAATTCTGGGTGAAACATCATATTCTG